>MU228481.1:69128-92126 GCA_018584345.1 Thuja plicata
TTTAAAACATGCAAACTAAAGATCAAGGTCAAGTTGTAAACCTTGGATCTAAGAGTTAACATTGTAATGTGTGATTCAAAGATAGGTCAAATACTTGTATAAATAGATGCTCAATCTATTGTAAACAGTTGTTGTTCAATAAAGATTGTAGCCATGGAGAGCATCTATAGACCAGACAAGATATTTCATGCAGAAGGACAAAAAAGAATCAAATCAGTTTCAAGAACAAGATCACAGGTTACCGACGAGCAGAGAAAGGTATTAATCAGTCACTTAAGGTGATATTATTATTATGAGAGCTTTAATGGATCTATAATAAACAATTGTAGATTGAATATAGTCAGGTCAATCATATGTAATCATTCTAACAAGTGTAGTACATTTAAGAAATCCTTTCAAGAAAGGTGGACTTAACAGTCCTATTGTAAATCTCTTAACTGAGTGCACACTTAAATCAGTGTTGCTAAAGCTCTTAACAGAGTAGATCTTAATAGGTCTCCACTTTAAATACTCCTAATAGGATAGATCATTAGAAGTGATCAATTGTAAACCTTTACCGGCTCCCTTCCATTCTGCAGATAGTGAAGTTTTGTGGGTGCCATCCCCACCGCAATTTTTACTTCATAACAGGAGTTTTCTATGATATCATATCTTTTGTTATGTGTTTATTACTTTCATGAATGTTGCAAACTATTAAAGATTATGAATTAATACTACATGCATAAGAAATAACAACAGTAATGGTTGGTAATGCAGTAATGAATGATTATTAATGATGAATGGTGAAAAGAGTTAAAAGTTTTAGAGGTATTGATTCACCCCTCCCCTCTCAGTACTACTTCCCCTTAATCCCAACAATTGGTATCAGAGCTAAGTCTCTTCTTGGAAAATCTTAAAGGCTTAAGAGAAAAGATCATACAATGGAGAAGTACAAACTTGATAAGAACATTGAGAATAAAAATCTTGAGATACAGATGTTCTATGAACAGTATAAAGAAGCTAGAATCAAGATGAGAGAGTTTTTGGATGAGAGGAAAGGTATGGCAACTCAGAGCAATGAAAAAGATTATCAAGAAGAAGAAATTCCATATTTCTTTGAATCTTCAGGATCCAATACAAGTAATACATCAGATACATCAGAAGAGAACATCACAAATCTGAAGGAGATCAGTCAACATCTGACAGAGCAAATAAAGATGTTGCAAATCGGTCAAGAGTCCTAGATGGTAAGAATGATTGATGTGATGAGTTCTGCTAGACAAGCTGAAACAAAAAGAACACTTGCTATTGATGACAGAAGGAGGATTACAGAGAAGCTACATGAAAAGGAGTTAGAAATTCAAAGACATGTTGAGCATCACCATGAGATCACAAATCAGATTATTCTAATGAGTCAAGAAGCAAACATAATGAATATAGAACTCATTGAAAGAGTGCAGGCTATAGGTGAACTAAGAGAAGAAAATGAAAAACTAAAGCATGAGGTTATAATTCAACAACAACACAATGAAGTTATCAAAAAGGCTGAAGAGAGCAACAAAAGAATAGATGATTTTCTTGAAGGACAACGAAGAGTTGACAACAACAACGATTTAGGATTTACCGAAAAATGGAGAATCATCAAATCAAGCCAATCTAAAGAATGTATATGGAAATCCAAGACTAAGAAAGCTGACATGCAAGCACTGTGGAAAGCAAGGACACACATCAAATGTATGCTGAGGCATAATGAAAGGTATTCCTAAATCTACATCCTCATTCATAGGATTCTGCTATAAATGTAACAAGAAATGACATTAAGCATATTAATGTAAGTCTAAGATGGAACAACCAAAGAAGGAAAACTACATGGACAAATACTGTCCTACATGCAAGATGAATGGGCACACAAGTCTTGAATGCTGGAAAAAGAAAAGGAAAGCATGGAAGCCAAAAGGTCAAGAAACTCCCTATCAACCAAAGAGAATCGGTAATCAATATGTATGGGACTACAATACACGGACAAACTGTACAACATGTGGTAGATATGGTCACATTGTTGCAAACTACATGAGGGCATGGACCAAAAGGTCTAGAGGCTGGTCAAACCCCGGAATGACATGTTTACACTGTCACAAAGTTGGTCATCTCAAAAAGGATTGCAAAGACCGAATGACAGAGACAAGCACATATACCAATGGAAACACCATTGAAGATATCTGGAGGGATAGAGACAAAATGTGGAGAAAATTTTCAAGCAATGATGAAGCTGGACCAAGCAATGTAAATGGTGACACCCCATCCAATGGATCCGGTGACATCACCACCCCCACTTGAGTTGAACACGTAAGTATGGAACTGCACTACACCAAGTCATATTTTGCATCAGTTCCATTATACAAATTGATAGATAGTCAAAATCTGCATAATAAAGATGCATATTATGTTACCTATTTCAATTTTGAGAAAATAACCCCTTTGGAATACACATACCAAAAATAATCGATGAACATAATGGATAAGTTGTTTTACACTTACCATAATTTGTCGGTCAATAAATAAAATGGTTAATTTACCAATATAACTCGACACCCGTTAGTAAGGAAGCAAAATGACAAAGTAGTCATGACAGAATACCGATATCCATCGGTAAAAACAAATTGTTAACAACTGTCCCAAGCACCATGTCAACACCGATGATGATTTTGAAAGTCTTCCTAACGAATTCCGCCTTCATGTCCCAATGATTCGTTAAACATTTATGACAAGACTTAGGGCAAAAATTCTATAAATAAACAATGGAACAACTTCATTTTGCACCCGCGATTTGAAGAGAAAGCAGAGCGAAAAACAGAGTGATTGAAGAGCAGAAAGTAGAGCATCCTCGAATCGATCCAAGCACATAGCAAACAAAACATTCATCATGATCACGGATCGAAGTAAGTACCAAGGGCACCGAAACATCTTTGTAGTTATTTTTCAAGAAAGCCTTAGAAACTTGAAAAATGATGGAAACCATGTCGAGAACCATAAAGATTAAGAGTGATAAGAAGAATGTGGTTAGGTTAATCAAGAATAGCACCTGTATAGAGCCCAAATATAAGATATGCCCGAAGATTGCATCGCAACTTGATGAAACCAGCGTGTTTTCTAAAATTCCACCTAGGGTTTTGCTCATAGAAGACGTTAGGTCTTATATTCACTATAAGATCGCCGAAATAGGAGATCTAGAGATGGATGAAGCTTACAAGAAGCTTTGTGATGCAGAAGGCAACCTAAAAGAAGAGCACAAACACTTAGATGTTAAAGGGATAACCAATGTGCTATATTTCCCTAGGGACTTCAAGACTGACTATATTAGGTTGGTACTTAGCAGATTGCATGTCCAGAAGCTGTGGTTGGATCAACCCAAAAAAATCACCAAGGATGTCCTTCATGCTGTCACTGGTTATCCAATAACCGACAATCCTAAGGCTCACAAGCATCCCTCCAGGCCAGAAGTCACAAAACTCACAAAAGTTGAATGGGACAACAGAGGTCTGAAAGTAAACACCATCACCGACGAGGAACTGAGGTTCGGTGCATGTGTGGTTGGTTATAAGATCTTTCAAGCAAGTAGGTTGAACATCATATCTGCAACATCGATAAGTACAACTTACAAGATAGTAACAAAGAGCATACAGATGGATCTATGTGAGATCCCGTTGAAACAACTTGATGAGAATATGAACACAATAAGGTCTACAAAGACCAACACATGTAAGTTTGACTCACTTATCTTGTGTATCTTTTTCTACTTTCAAGAGTACTTTCCTTCAGTAGGAAAAGTGAAATGGGACACTACAAAACCGGTAACATTACAGATTAGTGAACTAATTAAGTCACTATGAGATAATTTTGAATCTATTATGATTGCATACTTCCTTGAATTCAAGGAAAAGATGATGGAAAGGACAAGGATCCCTGAACAACTTGTTGAAAAACATAGGGATGAAATATGTTTTATGGTGGACACATATTTCACCCACATCAAACCAGTTGTACCAAGAACAACTTGGTTAGCACCACTAGATTATGAAATCAACATATATTAGGCTGCAAATGCAATTGATGCATTGATAAATGAGCCTATTGACAACAAATAACCAAGGTTTGGAACCTATGAAGAGGCCAGATCAAAGCTAAAAAGAGGCCTAGAAATAAAGAAAATTGTCAATAAAAAGGATAAGATGGTTAAGAATCTCAAAAAGATTCTATCAGTTACTGAGGAGGAACAAGAACAACCAGAGGAAACTGATGAATAGGGCACCATCAGTGAAGGACATGATGAATAGAAATTAGATTCTAAGGAGACTGAATCTGATACACCTCCACCTCCTTCAAAGAAGCAGAGGACGAGGAGTCAAATTGCTAAAACCAACACCACACCTCCTAAGAAAGGTCAAGTAAGGACCTATAAGAGGAATCAACTAACAACAAAGAAAACAAAGAAGCAAACTGTGAAGGAAACACCCCCAAAGAGGAGAAAAAAAATGGTCAGAACTAAGGCTGACATAGAGGATTCTAAAGAAGATGAGCCTGATGTAGTGAAGAAGAATTATAGAAATCAAACAATTGATGAGGCTGTTGAATCTATTGCTACATTTGGCACAATGCATGACAAGAGAATCAGACAATGGGATACACTCAAACCAGAGGACCAAAACAAGATACAATATGCCATAATAAGGGCAATGGTCAAGTACAAATATGTACCAGCTGAATTCATCAACCAAATACCTAAAGAGCTAGGTAATAGAATATCCCAACAGTGGTCATATGCTCTACAGACCGAGAGAGAAGCAAGGGAGAGGGTACTTGTAAAACTAATGCCTCTCGAATCTAAGATTGAAGAAATCAAAGAGATTACGAAGAAGCACTTAGGCAAGTTTGTAGCCAAGATAAGGGCTTACAAAGTACTTGAAGATCAGTTTACAGAGCTAGACAATATGACCAAAACAAAATGGAGACATCTATTAGATCTACTAGTAGAGTCAACAAATCATGGGGAACAGTTGCTTCTCACCGACACACCTCATAGAGAGGAAGAAAAAGACAAGGCAAGTCCTCAGCACATTGCTTCGGACAATGTTGAAGAAATGGAGCCAATTGATTTGGACAAAGTCATGGATGATCTTGACATTCAAGACATCACAAATTATGACTCTAATAAATATCCACAAAAGAAAGATGATGTGATATTCATTACACTTAATGATCAAGGACAACAAAAAGGTTTGAAGGCATCAAATGGTAAAGATATGAATGTTGTTGATGAGACATTGTAGGACACTTCAGTCATGGACTTAACAAAACTAGACCCTGCAGAGAAGATACAGAAAGATGAGGATGTCACTACTCTAAAAGATCAAACCGACGAGCAGGACACCACTCTGGATACAACCCAAGCTACAACTCAAAGAAATATGTCTGTGTTAATGAACGCAATCAATATATTAGAGGGTGATGATGGATCTACTGCAGAGGACACAAGCACACCCGAGGACAAGGGTGATGCTGAAGTAAAAGACACCAAAGATAATACAAAGGATACAACTGCAGAAAAGGCTGCAACCGATGATCAGATAGATAAATCTACTAATCAAAATAAAGAAGAAACACAAAAGGTAGAGGAGGACAAGCAGATAGATAAGAGTGAAGAAGAAAAGCAAGATGAGATGGAGAAGAAAATAGAAGAAAAATCTACAGAGACACCCAAGGTTGATGGAGAGACGTCTTCACCAAACCGATAGGTACACTCCAAGCAGAAAATGCAAGAGGCATCATCAACAAAGCCTTCACCAAGCACTTCAGAGAGAACAAATGAGCTAGCAATGATAGCTCATACATCTACGTCCCCACAAGTCTCAAAGAAGAAGAAGGGCAAGCATAAGAATCTAGTAACTCTGGATGAAATCATTGAGATACCAGTTTGTGATCCAAGGACATTGGATCTAACTGAATTGACCAAATATGCACGACTCTGTGAAAGAAAAGCAATGCAATACAAACTAAGGAAAGCCACAAAGGAGGCAAAGGTACTGGAAGTTGCAAGAGGAATACTTCAGCAAATAGTACTAGATGTAGATATTGATCAAACAACCCCAATGCTTGATCAATTGGTGGTACTCACAGATGCAATAACATCTCAGAACATAGATGTTGAGAAGGTCATGGAAGAGAGACTTGAACAGAAGTATGAGTTCAAGCTAGCTGAAAAGATAAGCCAGGAAGTGGCATTGAAAAAGGTAAAGCTTTCTGAATTGGTGAGCACGATTGATCCAATCATCTCAGAAGCTATTACTTTGATACATAAATTGTGCACACTTGGTCAACTCACACAGGAGTATATCGACAAGATAGCACAAATAGATGTTGATCTTATGACAAGTGCACAAAGTCTCACAAAAAATGTAGAGGCAATAAAATTGCACAATGAGCAACTCAAACAGGCTCAAAAATTGAGACAGGACACAAATTGCAGAGATGAAGTACATAGATGAGGTAAATGAGCTCCAAGCTCAGCTCTTACCGACACTTTCACTACTGCAACAACACATGATAGAGGCAAACACACTAATTGCCACCCTAGAAATGTCTGTCCTAGATAGAATTTATGATATGCATGCAAGCCTAGAGCTAGAGCACATGGTACTAGAACTCCTACAAGAAAAATGGGAGAAATTGCTCGAAGATATCAAGACAACCCATTCCCATATTCTTAACACATTGTAAGTTACACATTTTTGTCACAATTTTTGGCATCTTATAAGTTGTACATTTTTGTCATGAGTATCAAATAAAGGGGGAAATGATATGTACAGTTCAGTTAGTATAAAGGGGAACATGAAAAGAGGAAATGATATGTACAGTCATACAATTGAAAGAGCAAAGAACAAGGAATGTATAGTACAGAAGCAAGTATACATATGTACATATATACTTGTACTATACCGATGCATACAGTTAGGGGGAGTCATATAATGACAAGGATATAGACATGGTGTACATACTAAATACTTTAGTATTATGCACATATCAGTTTTTGATACTAATGTCAAAGGGGGAGATTGAAGGCATTATATTTTGCCATTAGTATACACAAGGAAAAACATGATCCACACCATCAGTTTACACTACACCGACAAATAGGACACAACACTACCCGACACCAAGGTTACCCGATACTGCCAAGTTCAGAGCATCCCAACAAACACTATTCAGTGTTACCCGATGACAAAAAGGTTAATGGAACCTTACGAGTAACAAAAATGCAACCAGATGGAACAACACAGAGAGGAACCTGACAGATGAAGGGAACCCGACAATCAGTTCAACAAAGGAACGTGGACAGACTTTCAGTTCAACTCGACGACCAAGAACCGACAATCAGTTACATCCTGCAAAAAGTGGATCTGACTTTCAACATCAGATAAATCACTGAAGTTGTATATATAGCTTCTTGATTTTCTTTTAAAAACATTATGTGCGGAGGAAGCAATGTAATTTATATTGTTTTAATTAGTTTTACTAATTTAAAAATGCAAACTAAAGATCAAAGTCAAGTTGTAAACCTTGGATCTAAGAATTAACATTGTAATGCATGATTCAAAGATATGTCAAATACTTGTATAAATAGATGCTCAATCTATTGTAAACAGTTATTGTTCAATGAAGATTGTAGCCACGGAGAGCATCTAGAGACCAGACAAGAGATTTCATGCAGAAGGACAAAAAATAATCAAATTAGTTTCAAGAACAAGATCACAAGCTACCGACGAGCAGAGAAAGGTATTAATCAGTCACTTAAGGTGATATTATTATTATGAAAGCTTTAATGGATCTGTAATTAGCAATTGCAGATTGCATACAGTCAGGTCAATCATATGTACTCATTCTAACAAGTGTAGCACACTTAAGAAATCCTTTCAAGAAAGGTGGACTTAACAGTCCTATTGTAAATCTCTTAACCGAGTGCACACTTAAATCAGTGTTGCTAAAGCTCTTAACAAAGTAGATCTTAACATGTCTCCACTTTAAATACTCCTAACAGTTTAGATCATTAGAAGTGATCAATTATAAGCCTTTACCGACTCCCTTCCATTCTGCAGATAGTGAAGTTTTGTGGGTGCCATCCCCACCACAATTTTTACTTCCTAACAGGAGTTTTCTGCGATATCATATCTTGTGTTATGTGTTTATTACTTTCATGAATATTGCAAACTATTAAAGATTATGAATTAATACTACATGCATAAGAAAGAACAACAATAATGGTCGGTAATGCAGTAATGAATGATTACTAATGATGAATGGTGAAAAGAGTTAAAAGTTTTAGAGGTACTGATTCACCCCTCCCCTCTCAGTACTACTTCCCATTAATCCCAACATCCATATCCATAATGCAAGGAGAAGGAAGAAATCTCAATAATGTCTCATCAAGACTAGGAAAATACTCACTCAAAGAAGAAACAATGAATGAAGGATACTCAAGATCATTCATGAATAAAACATTTGAAAATAGAAAGGACAAGTCCTCAAGCATTTTTTGCAAATCTAAAGTAGGGGAATGAGAAGAAAAGTTAGCAAGGCCTAAAATGAAACCTTCCTGAAACCACAAATCTATATCAATTATCAACTCTGATGTAGTAGTGAATGTAGTGATGAGAAGATCCAAAAATCCATTAAGAGGAACTCCACTACTCCCCACATTGGATGGATGATTCAAAGCAATATAAGAGTCATCATCACCACCAAAAAATTTAAAACTATACATCTTGTGTCGGTCATCAGCCAAAACCACTGAAAGGAGATCACTAGTTGCATGATAAATATGAACTGTATCTAAAATAAATTCAACTTTGGCATCATTACATTTGAGATGATAAACTGAAAGGAAATTATGTGTTATCTAAAAAAATAAAGAAAATTGATCACGAGTGCATCACCCTAGTCAACATCACCTACAAAAGAAACATGCACACACTGATTGCTTGTTGTCAAGAGCGCATGATATGATAGAGGACATATAGAATTTGGAATCATATTGTAAACTAAATTGGAAATGTGTTCTGATGTGCCAAAATCAAGAATCCAACCAATGTTCAAAGGTGCATAAGTTGTAATAAAGGCATAACCCATTCCTTTGAGATCAGGGCATATGTCCTCATGTTTGGTAGAAGATGAACCTAACAAAGAAGGAACAAAAATATTATGCAGCTTGAGTAACTATCCCAACTCATGATACTACTTAAAGCAAATAGTTCATCGTACCAAATTTCTTGCAAAAACCACATGGGGTTTTCTCCTTGACATCAATTGAAAATGACATGCAAAATAATGAACCCTAATCAAACCCAACCACAAGCAAGGAATCCATTAAGCACTTAATCATCATCCAAGACAACACTACTTCAAAAAATCACAAAACATGTGTTAGATAAATATCAAAACCACAATAAATCCTTTATGAAACACTTGATTCCCTTGTCCTCCTATCTTCCAAGATCTTGTGTGAATGGAATGTGGGTGATCTCAGTTTTTTAGCACAAACACAAGAGGCTATGGAGAATGGAAATGGTTTATGTATAATAATCATACAAGTGGTGGTATGAATGATATGATAATGATAGTAGCAAGATAGCAAGATGATGATGATAGAAAATAGCAAGTATGCAAGTGCTCAAGTGTTCTTCAAGATTGCATGATATTAGTTCACTAGGTTGCATGATAAGATGTAACCAAGATTATCAAAATGAGGAGAAAATGTCTTTTATAAAAACCTCATGAAGACCAACTGTTGAGAATAATAAGAAATATGAGATTTTCTAAGATGCAAGGTTAGGTAAGGTTTTGAAAGGAGTGGATAGGATTAAAAGGAAATGAGAAAATTAGTGGTTGAGATTAAGTGGTGGTAGAAGTGTGTTGACTTATCAAGGTGCATTGAACTTAGACATGGGAAAGATGTAAAGGTCAAATGAAGAGACAAGCAACAAGTGGCGCAAGGACAAAATTCAAGAGTTGATCTACGAGATTAAAGGTGGCTGGCTAAATATGGAGAAAAGGGATTTATGAATTTATAAAAATAAACAAAGGTATTTATTCCATAAATATTAGAAATAGACCATGGTAAAGGAGGTATATTGAATAAATAGGAATTTATTTAATCTTCGGAAAGAAAAAGTTAATGAATTTTATAAATAAATAATAAATATTTATTTAAATAATAGTAGAAGAGGTTAATGAATTAATTAAATAAACATAAATGCCTAATTAATCAATAGTTGATTTTGTTGATTTCACGAGGACATTTTTAGGTGTCTACAGTCCTTCTTAGTGCAATTCTCATAATTATGCCCAAATTTCTTATAGAAAGAACACTAGGGTCTCTCCTTATTTGAATTGGCCTCTTTGAAAGAGGTATTGGAAGTGTCACTATATTTTGTCTTGGGATTTTTTGTATTCTTCCCCTTTCCCTTAAAGGATTGAGCCACCAAAGCATGACTCTTAGGAAGAGCATCTATCTAAACCAACTTGGCTTGTTCCCTAGTAAATCGATCTCAAAACTCTTCAAATGGTGGCATCTTGTGATCATCCCCTATAACATTCATACTAGAATAAAAGGTAGAAGAAAATACTTGAAATGGGCCTCAAAGCTTAGATAGGATCAAGAAAATGCATTCCTTATCTTCTTTTCCATGACCAAACCCTTTCAACTATGATAATATTAGCTTGAATTAGGCAAATAAATCCTAAATTTTGGGAAATGCATATGGAGTGAGAGAAGTGAGATCGACTTGAAGCTACAAGATCCTGAACTGATTGACCTTTCCATATAACTCTAGAAGCTTATCCCACACCTCTTTAGGTGTGTCACACTCATCAATATGAAATAATAAGCTATCTAACACATGAATACCTATGGATCCTTTTTCCTTATCTTATTTTTTCTATAAACAAATTTGTCTGTTTCCCTAGTAAATTCAAGTTGGTTAGCTTTCAACATTTTCCAAAGACCACAATATTTCAATATTGTGCCATCTTGAGCTTCCATGTGTAATAATTGTGTGGAGTGAGAAATTCAATCCTAGGGTTTGCTATGATATGCTAAAGCACAAAAATATGAATTGCAAGAGACACCCCCTAGACAAGATAATTTTACAATTCCCAAATGCCAAATTTTCCAAGTGAACGAACAATAATGAAAAATTAAGAAAATAGCTTATGAAGTTAAAACAAGAACATTTTATTAGTTGGTAGGAGGGGATGCAAGAATGATCAATGATGATAGACCGGTGTTGGAAGTTGTTGGTGTCGATGGCAGTCACCAAACAAACACTCCTTGAAATGCTTTACAGTCATGGCCTTTTACAATGATAATGACTTCTCAAATAAAAATTGAAGCCAATGTATAGATATATATCTCCACCACCTTCAATAATGTCTCTATCAATAAGGATTTGAATGGTCAAAGAAGACTTGTTGCTGATGAAATCAAGCTAACATATGTCACAACACTCCTTGTACTGGTTACAAATTTCAAGATCATGCTACCAACGTGAAGGGGTTGGAGCTTGAAGGCCTTTAGTTAGTGTATATACCACAACCTCCTGATGTAGCGCGCGCGCGCACACGCACGCACACACACGCGCGCACACACACACGCGCACACACACGCACGCACACACACACACACACGCGCGCGCACACACACACGCACACACACACACACACGCGCGCGCGCACACACACACACACACACACACACACACACACACACACACACACACACACACAATTGCCATTTCTAATCTCTTGTATTAGCTCAACAATGATTAAAATAGTAGTTTTAATATTTATGACATTGCTTGGAATAACCAAGGTGTCATATCAATAAACAAAGAGATAAATGTTTGTTGGTAGTCACACGAGATATGACTATCTCTACAAATGGGCTTGTAATTGAACAATATCTCCACAAGTGTACTGACATATTGAATGGAGGCAACTTCTAAAAATTTGACAAATTTCAACACTGGGATGATATGAAATTTGTGAACAGGATTGCGGAAAGATAAATGTTAGATATCAATCCACTACTCAATTCTCTAACTAGGAAGACAATTTTCCTTGATGAAGCTTTAATACCATTTCAAAGAGATTATGCACCCATCATGAAGCTGGTCACTCTTCAAGGGATCAAACCAAGAAGCTACCAACAACAAGAGAATGTTGCAACGTGAGCAATGAATAACAATGGGATCAAAATGAAATATTTGACAAGAACTTGCAATGCTATTATGTGAATTGATGATTTAAAAATATACAAGAAAGCTTGATTATACATGCAAGTGAGGAGAAGTAGGTACAATTAACCTACAACAAATATTAAATGTATGATGCAACATACTAAATGATGACACCTAAGCTAACTAATTACTAAATGATTGTGGCATGTGCCAACTAAGCTACCTTGAGTAAACTTAATTAGAGAAAATTATATTTACTCCAACAAACCATTCTCTATCTAATAAACCAATCAAATGATTAGATACAAGGCTTAAACAAGCTACAACATGAAAATTTCAACCTTATGCATAAATTTAAAAGCCAAGTTGTCTTATTGTGAAAAACCATGTTTTGATCCTTCTTAACGATGTCAAAAAGCAGCCTAAATGTAATTCTTAATAACCCTATTTTTTGTGACTCATAAGAAATAATAATAAAGAATGACATTTCCATAATATATTAGCAATGAGGCACAATTAAGAAACATAAGAATACCACATATCACTAAATTCACATGAAGAAACCCTTGTGAAAAAAACCGTGCATCAAGAAAGGAAGTCAAGTGTGCATTATCAATAATAAATATTATTACAATACAATCACTTCCATTCTCCTCTTTGCCTTCAACATAGTAGCACCTATGTACATGTGAACAACCTTCTTACGCATATCACCTATCCTTTTTTCCCACCAATTAACTATACATTAAATTGTGCTTTATATTTGCTACATCTAAAGAGATGTAGTTACATAATGATAAGGCTTCCAAACCCACCAATAAATATGTATAGATAAAATATTCATTCCTACAAACAAAACCCTTGGATTACCTCCATAGAACCTGAAAGGACCTCAAACTTTTAGTTCAAATACTTTCCCTCCAACTTGGCTGCCCAATATTGCTAGATAAACATTACTTTAAATGTAATATAAATAACATAATACCAAGAGATACGTGTTGCCTCTCCCAAGCCCACAGTTAGAGAATCCCAAAAGTCCCTTATTTGTTAATTTCCTATGTCATTAATTATCCCATTCTAGGCATCCAAGTGGGGAACATAATATTAAATATTTTTTTTGACAACCAAACTTTACAACTGCTAGTGGAAACCATCATCCCTTATAAATTTAAATTACAAATAATAGCAAGAATAAATATTACCCAATATTTTCCCAATATTGTTGGAAATACACGTTGGTGTTGTCATTGATGTCAACCTAATGTAAGGAGATTATTGCAAACATGTGTTCAGATGTTCCTAAGTTCTTTGGTGTTTCTCTCGAGTGAGCATTTGATGTTTTCAAAATGTTATGGTTTTAGAAGATGGAACATGCAGAAAAAGTATTTAAAGTCTGTATGGAAGAATGTTTCACATTCATCCACATTTGGTGATGAGTTCTGTTGGTTCTAGATATAATGTTTATATTTAGTAGATGGTGCACTCTTATGGTTTCAGATCCTTAGCATTGTAAATGAGGTGGGTTGTAATTGAAGTTTGCTCACAGTTTGGTTGGCTTTTAGGATTGGTTTGGAGAACGCTCTACACTAATTCTTCCAGTATTGCGATTTGGAGGAAATGATTCGAATGTTTATGCAATGTCTCAGTTGAGTTTTCAAGAGGCATATATATTGAAGGCATGTTTGAGTGGTTCATATGCGTACTTAATTTTATTGGACACTCTTTATAGCGACTTTATTTTATTAAAGTATACGAATGTACAAAGAAAAATGCTTCAATTAACTTGACTTGCTAATTAGGCACCTTTCACAACGACTTGACTTGTCTTCAAACTTGTTCAAATATTTAAGTTGATTATAAGGGTTTGACTAAGGTGAAACTCCTAGTGCAATAAACTCTATTGGTAGCAATAAGTTCATAAATTAAAGGTCAACATGCTTTTGAAGGTTACAATGACACACATCAAATTTGTAACATAAATTCAATCCATAACTAATGTTTGAAGTTGCATGTATTATAGTTGCAAAAATAAACTAGATCATATAACGAATCATCTAACAATTTTCTAGAGCATTATAATCTCATATATAATAACAAAAACCAAATTAAGTTACAAGCTCTAAGAAAGAATCACCTTCTAACACATTTAATTACTAAAACTTCTTTTGTAAATAAAAAAAAATCTATGTTCTCATTTCAACTTTTTATTTAAAATTATTTGATTCATGTAAATAATTTGTATAAAAAGACATACACTAATTCTATTTAAGTCTAGATAATTTTTTTAACAAAAGAGTTTTTATCACTCATAAAATCATTTTGCTACTAGATATAATGGTATACATATTAGATTGAAAATCAAAGGCCCAAAGTCCAATAATATCACCATAATTTTACCAAAAGCATATGACACATGACCCCTCTTTATTCCATCTTCCCATCTAATATCTTTCTAGCACAAGTGAGATATGAAAAGCCATCCACTAAGGTCCAAATAATATCACCATAATTTTACCAAAATCATTTGACGCATGACCCCTCTTTATACCATCTTCACATCTAATCTCTTTCTAGCACAAGTGAGATATAGAAAGCCATCCACTAAGGTTCAAATCCCCAAGCCTGTTTGTTTCGTGAAATTGACCAAGAATTGACATTTTCGAATTCTGGAATTGTTCAATTCAGTGTTTGTTTCCAAAATAAAAAATTGGAATAGGTTTTTGCGAATTCTAATTTTGGGCCATTTTGAGCATTCCACAATTCCACCTCATACCCTGGAATTGGAATTGAAAAGTGGAATTGGAATTGAGAGTATTATTTTGGGAAGGAAAATCCATTCCCATTTTTGTGTCAATGTTATATTGCTATAAGGATGTATATATATGCATGAGTGTATATACACACATGAGTGTGTATATATATACACACACACATGAGTGTATATACCTGTGTGTATATGTGTGTGTATACATGTGTACACATGTGTGTATATATATGCATGAGTGTATATACACACACACATGAGTGTATATACCTGTGTGTATATGTGTGTGTATACATGTGTATATGTGTATATATATATACACAAATGTGTGTATATATGTGTATACACACGTGTGTATGTGTGTATATATACACATGTGTGTATATGTGTATACATGTGTATATACATACATGTATGTGTGTATATATATGTGTGTGTATGTGTGTATATATAAACACATGCATATATAGTATATATACACATGACTACATATACACACATGCATATATATACACATATGTATATACACATGTGTGTATGTGTATATATATGCATGTGCATGTATATGTGTATATATACATAAATGTGTGTATACACACATGTGTGTATGTGTGTATATACACACACATGTGTGTATATATGCATATACATACATGTAAGTGTATATATACATGTGTGTGTGTATGTGTGTATATATACACACACATGTGTGTGTGTGTGTGTGTGTGTGTGTGTATGTGTGCAAAAACAAGATTCCAATTCCAATTCCAGTTTTGTGGAACCAAACACAAAATTTGCATCTTCTCAGTCATCTTCCAGGTGAACCAACAGGACAAGCCCATATCTAGAATTCATTTTCAAAATAGCAAAATTCCATAATTTACTTGGATTCCACAATTGACTATTCCAGCATACACGAATTCCGCGCAACAAACAAGCCCAAAGTACATTTGAATCTTGAGTGAATTTGACGAAGAAATTCTTCTCCACATTACTATATTAAAGCAAAGATATAACATCTATATATGCTAACATATTTCCAAATAAAAAATTAAAAAATAATAATAATAAAAACAGAAAAATAAAAAAAATTTATTATGCTCCCTAGATTGAAACCTCTGTATGTTAGAACCAAAGATCAAACACTATCCCTTCTCATCTACCTAATCTCTTTCCAGCACAAGGCTATCCAAAATTTAAAAAACTAAATTATTGTGCTAACTAAAATATATTCGTTAAGTCACAATAACGTGCAAAATAAGACTTATTTTGCGTTACGTGAAAACAAGCTTGGATAAGCGTGTTGAAATATTATAAATCATCCAACATTTAATTCACGAGAATCTAATAAAATCTATTCAGACGAAAATAGGCTCGTCTAAAGTCTAAACAATTTCTAACGGCCAAAAAAAAAAAAAAAGAAAAACAATCGGCGATAACAAACGCTCGAATAAAATTCCAGTCAATTGACGAGAGTCGCAGAAGCAACGATAAAACAACGTCAACGCAAACTGACAAAAAGTAAATATTTTAGCAGGATGAAAACTTTGCGTCAATCGCGGGCAGTCTAGTAACGTAAAAGAAAGTCACCGTACCAGGCGGTAAGTAGCAGGAATTAGAAGGCGTGGCCACCGGACGAGCCGGTCTGAATTGGTGGACGGTCACACTTAATTAAGCAGGAAAAGGGAGCCTGCTATTTAATGTATAAATTCGGAATCCAAACCCTGGGTTCGATTTTATATAATTCCCTGCAAAAACAAATGCAATGCTTATCGCAAAGCAGGAGAAATTTAATCAGAATTAAAAGTTTATGTAGCTATGCACAGTAATAATAATAACGACAAGACTCATCGGTTTTTTTCCCCCTGTTTTGTATCTCTTTTCTTCCTGAGCTACTTCATTATTGAGTACGGAGGATCACATCACGACATACGTTTCATCGGATTTGACATTCTTCAGGTTCAATTCATTTTACTTGTTCTTTTGATTTGATTTGATCTACTGTGCATTTATTTTGATCAGTCTTCTGAAGGTTAAATAAGGATTTAAGCTACCTGCCCGGTCTCGATCTCCGCCACACAACTTAAATTTGCCTGTCAGCTGAATTAATTGAGGTAATTGAGTACGAATAGCTTGTTTTATTTTTTCGAGAGCGAAACGTTTGGAAAATTCACTGCTACCTGATAGTTATTGTTGCCTGTCAGAAAGATTGTTGGAAACCCTTTTTCTGTGACATATTTTAATTATTGTTGTTGCGTGGAATGGGGCAAACTGTGTCTGAATTTTTCTGTTTTCGCGGTTAACGAGCTGGAATTTTGGTAGGGTTGGAGTTGATAAATTTATTTCTAAGTTATTGAAATGCTAATTGTTTTGCAGTTCTGTAATTTAAATTCGTTTGGTATGTTCTTTCGTCTGCTTGTGCAGGAGGATTGTGGGTATGCTGCCTTTTAGCGCTTTGGGATCATTGTGCATCTGTTTGGGCTAAGGTAATGCTGTAGAATGCGCTAGGTTGTATTTTTATTATTATTGATTTGAGTTAATTGTATGTAATGTTAGAGATCCTTGTGTTACTCCTGCTGCTTGCCTCAAATTTTTTTGAAAGGCCAGGAGTATTCCTGTAAAATGAAAATGAATTGCATGGTCAAGGCTCTAGTTTGCCAGGGGAATATGCATTTTATTTCCAATGCTGAATCAACGGCAAACTGATAAGAACATGTGCATTACACCTGCACGAAAGTCAAGGCGGTTGTTTGTGTTTGTTTTCAGGATATGATTGTTGTAAGTGTATCTTGAATAATTGAGGTTGATTGTGAGAAATGGCGGAGATCGTGGTATTGCATAGGCACTGTTGTTGTCTTATACTGTGGTCTATCTTCGGAAAACTCCATGTATATCTTTTTCCTCTACAGGAAGCAAATAATGATTTTTAAGTTTTGTATATCCAAGATTACTGTTCTACCATAGAACCAACCTATGCAATTTTGTATTTGTTTATGGTTCGTGAAAGCTACTGATTCAAAAGTCAAAATCTAGCATCTACGGAAATTGAAACCAGACACATGTGGGCATATGCATTGAGTTGTGTGAAACCCAAATGCATTTTTCCGTTGTAAGACTTTACATTATTTTATTTTCTAAGTATTCGGATAATGGCTAGTTGAGGTTCAAGGCAGGAAAAGATTTTGCCAGTTCTTATTTGGCTTTTTATTAATGATTGATAGGTGGTTGTGGTAAAGCTGGAAGAAGAAACCCAAAATCAGAATTGTGCGGTGTGGAGTTTGGAGATTGCATTGGCTGCAGTATATAGTACTGTCTATTTCCCCAACCACTGTACTTACCTTCTACTGGATATGGAAAACTGAATGCCTGTGTTATTTTAGGAACTGGGATGAATAATTCCTTAGTTGATGCTATAGTGCAATGCAATTTTTAATTAAGAATGAAATAAGGGTCTATTGTTATGTTCTACATTTACCTGTATATAAGCATAGATCATATACTCCCATAACCCATTTCAAATGGAGGACCTTTAAGCCTATCCCATTTTTCAGATGGCTATTTTAAGATCTCCTGCTATTCTGGTGTTTCTATACTTTGCTATTCTTTTTTAATCTGTCATTCCAGTTTGTGTATGCCTTAATATAACGAGTGGTTTATTTCCATTTATTTTCATGGGCTGATGTAGGTCTTTAATACTGTATAATCAACATTATTTTTGCCTCGGCTACACTTTTGAAATGTGTTGTGAATTTTACAATTGCAGTGCAAAAAATCAATCAAAAGTTGTTATCGCTACAAGTGGAGTTCTTAACATGTGGGTGTATTAAGAGAGTCCAACTAGGTGCTTTTATCATTCCAGGAAGGAGTGATTTCTGCTCTATATTTTTGGCAAAAAAGAAATGCGGAGTCCATTGGGAAAGATTGGGGCCCTTTCCCAAAAAATTAACCCCTTGGGAGCATTGTCACAAAATAATCGTCATGCAATATCAGAACCTCCAAGAAATATTCATTCTTCTCAAGTGACTTCTGGGCAAAATGTTTCTCCAGCAATCACTTCTGATAGGCATGGCAGAGTGAAGTCCTCCAAGAAAAAAGAACTGAATGTATCCAGTGAGAATTCAGCACATTCAAAAGTGCATGAACACAGAATTGATATTGGAGATGAAAATTCTGATTTATTGGGACAGTTGTTGATTTCTGGAAAGCTGGTCCCTGATAAGAAAAATTCAGGCTCAGCTCTTGACAATCAATTGTCAAATTCGAAAACAGTTAAGGCTGAGGTTGATGCAAAGCTCACAGTCAAGGCATTTGTTTGGGGTTCACACTGCCTTGATCTTAGTGACATCATTGCTGTAAGCTTCTTTTCTGTAGAAATGTTGAAACCCGGGACCATGTCGTATCATTTAGCATATTAATGTTGTTTTCTGTGGTGTAGTATTCCCTTCATGTGCAATAATATTTTTCTTTCAATCAATATAAATTTTCATTTATCAATAGAATTTCTTGTTTTAATGAATACTACTTTTTTCTCGATGTTAAGATTTAAACCTTTCTATAAACAGGTTTCCTACAATGAGGGAGTTAGGCGTTTTACGGTACATTCATGTCCATTGGCGAAGACAACATGGTTGTCAGGTGCATTTGGAAAATCTCAGAGAAAACTGAAAGACCTTCATTTCTTGGCTTTAAATCCCGAGGATGCACTACGGTGGGTCAATGCCTTTGCTGAGCTGCAATTATTTGTCAACTGCTCACCACATCCTCTCTTATCATCTAAGCAACAGGGATCGTTTATGGATGCAAGAGATTTTGCTCCTAGACAGGCAGTTAGATGCAAAACTCCCCCTTCAATGCTTGTGATACTTAATCCTCGTTCAGGACGTGGTAGGTCAAGTAAGGTGTTTTACAACAAAGTGCAACCAATTTTTCAGGTCAGTACCTAAAGAAAGGATATTATTGGAGTTGTCTTCTTAGTGTTGCATGCTTGTTGGGGTTTTCTGCTATAAGCTTTGAAAATCCTCTTTATCACTTACAAATACATTTATGCAGTGTATTTCAGGAAAACATAATATCTTTTTTCCTTTTTTGTAAATTTATTACTATTATGTTTTATAATTTTTAATTAATGAGTGCTTTCCTATCATGTTGATGTTGCTACTTGGTATGCAGTTGAGCAAGTGAGCCTATTTTAGACTGTGCACTACCATATAAAGGTTTTTCCATTGAAGTGGAACTTTAAACTTATTATTAAATCCGAGTCCTTGTAAGGCACCCATTTGATTAACAATATATAACTGCTTGGTTCTGGTGAAGGTTCATTGTGATTGTATTTGTACAAGTTTAAAAAAGCAACCACAAGCAGTATCTTAATCCCATAGGAGCAGGAATTAGATTAAGATAGCTTCCTTTACTTGGTTATTAGCAAGAGCTTGCATTTGGCATAAAACCAATGGAAGATGAGGGCTGGTGTAACAAGCTAAACTACTGTACTGGAAATAAATGCAAAACTAACACACACACACACATATTTGGAAATAAACTATATTTCAATTTACATCTTAAGAAAAATAGAAAGCTACTAATTAAAGGCAGATATTCCATACATCATTTCTTTCTAAATAACCTCAACAAGAAGAACAAAGTAAGTTTAGAAATTTACTGTAAATGTATAAGTATATGGATTCCTTTCTGAATTTTCTTGAGATCCAAGTGTAACATTGAGGAAAAGTATCATCAGGCCGTTTTTACCACCCAACCACGGATCTACTGATCCCCCTGCACAACTTCCTACTCAAAGTGGCCCGGCCCTTCGCAGTTGTGTAAACATGATGATGAGATAAGCCGTTTGAGATTGGTGTTTGTTCCTACAGAACTCTAGTCGATCATACACTATAGCTGCTCCTAACTAGTATGACCTCTGACTAGGTTATGTATCTGAACCAATTGAATTGACTAACACTAGCATATCATAGTGTCACCTTGACCAAGGTTTTCTAGTTGCAAGCACATTTAAGACATGCAGTCAAATTCATCACCCTACTCGGCTGGTACCAAGATTTGGATTTAGTCATACTGACCAGCTGTCTCTTAGGCTAACTGTACACTGACTCCGGTTATAGGGACACACTTGACTCTAAGCTTAAGAATTCTTTTCTGTTTGTCCAATATGGGTTTAGGCTCGCTGGTCTAATGATTGAATAACTACTATTCTTATCATGCTTACGATTATTCTTATCATGCTTACGATACTTCATTCGAGTTTTTGTTATAGAGTTCTACTGGTATCAAACTTGTAAATTTGAGCCTGCATTCTTGCTCTCTCACCCTACAAACATGCAGATACTCTCAGCTCTAGGTTCACTTTTAGATTCTTTTTTTACTTCTATTCCCAATAAGTTTAAACGAATTCATGTGCTTGTTGTTTCACAATAAATACAGAGATGCAAATGCATTGTAAAATTCTTCCTTTTTAATACTCAATCGAATCCTAGGACCAGGTGAAATTAGTTAATCCTCTTCACTGTACGTGCAAGGACAATAATTTTTAAGTACAAAGCAGCTACTATATTATCCATCTAAACCTCTGCCCATATCAACTATTACAAGCATACGGTTGTTTTGTTCAGCTATATATATGTATATATATATATACACATACACTAGTTTTCTACCCACAAGGGTTACAAAGATTAGTTCTTTGTAAAATCTGGTGGCATTATTATATTTTCAGAATACAACCATAGTTTTGACTTCTCTGTCTCAGAACTGAGACTGTTTATAAACAAACCTTTTTCTAAAGGAGGTCATAAATTCCACCTTTGGCATTAGTGGGTGTTAAATTTAGATCAGATTTATGTGGTTTTAAAAATTTTTCTTTTCACAATCCACTTTGTATATAATCTCTCAATATATATGATATATGTTTAAATAAAATATATATATTATATGTTTAAATAAATTATAGATATATATATTACTGATATAGCAATAGATATATATAAATATATTAATAATCAATATTTCTATGAACTGAAATGTGAATCAAATATTATGCTGATCGGATGAATGAGATTTGCATTAATCTATTTCTATACTTATCTCCTATCGATCAACTCAAGGGTTATTTATATGTTGTATCAAGTAGAGACATGTCGATAGAGTGACATGTCTCTACATGTAGAGACATGCCACCCTATCGACATAGACATGTCGATAGAGTGACATGTCTCTACATGTAGAGACATGCCACCCTATCGACATGCCTCTACGCCAATCCTGCTGAACGCAACTCTTCTTAACAGATATCAATCTGTATTTGTTCAATGCATATAATCGGTGTATATAACAATTAAGCAAATGTATTGTTATTTAAGGGATGCCCGATAATACAAGGCAACAAACCGCCCGATAATACGAGGCAACAAACCGCCCGATAACTTTAATAGCACCCACTCGGATAATTAATTATGGTCGCCACCCAATTGTTAGTTAAGACCGATACCAATCGGTAATCCTTTAACCAATAAGGATCGATAGTTAAGTCAACCGATAACAATGTGAGTTTGACCGATGCTAATCGGTATAATATGAAATATTATTTTATCAATTATAATATACATTATATGTGTATATTGATATATATATAATAATATCATTATTATATATATATTAATATGCATATATATAATATAGAATAATATAACAATATTATCAATTCAGATATTTATATAATGAATTATATGATGTCATTCGATCAAATTCATTTCAATAATTAATTATATTAATAATATGATAATAGATTAATTTTCTCAATTATGATTGCATGTAAATACATTAATATGTATAATAATAATATCTATTATTATCATATATATTGATATGCATAAGTTAATCTATTCTCCTAATATTAATATCTCATTCATTTTATCTGATCGAAGCTACAAACATCAACACTCCCTCTTAGCTAGG
>MU228481.1:104457-121602 GCA_018584345.1 Thuja plicata
GTATTCTGGTATGGTACGTTATGTCTTTCATTGATATTGGTAGTTAGTGAAACATTGATAACTGGTTGAATAATATCCTTGAATGTTTAATGTATAGTTCTGCATAGTTGGTATTGCTCTGTTAATTATGTTGTGTGGTTCTGTACGTTGTGGAATAATAACCATTCTACATATTTGTACCCACACGAGGATTGACAACTTGAGTGAAAGACATCAAATGCCATAAAGGCAAATTTTAATGGATGGGGTGCTACTGTTGTTTCTTATATTAAAAAGTTCTTGAGCATTTGCTGGTAGCAAGGTTTTCCAAATGATGTAGTGGAAGTTTCATCATTCCAGCAAAGTATTGAGTTGCCCTCGTCTTGCCAAATATTGTGGAGCCATCGAAGAGCTATGTGATTTGTTGGCTTAGGGAAATTCAGCATTTTAGAGTTTGTCTCTTTGTCACTTAGAATCACCTCTAAATAACATGATGTTAGTAGAAATAATGATTCCTCTTGAACATACATGATGTTAGGAGTAATCCTCCAAATGTATATTCAGCATATGTGCAAATTCCATTGGGGTTTGACTTCAGGTCATCATCATGGCAATTTCTTCTGTCACAACTCTAAATAATTGGTTGTGGGTCCTATAAAACTAAAAATGTTCTAATAACTATAATTTATTCCCTGTGTAAATTGCTTTCATAAATGTATGACTTTTTTTATATTTGTTTTCTTCCATCTTCTGCAATATCTTCTTTCCTTTTAGTTGTATTTTTATATACAATTCATTAACTGAAACAAATAGAATATCAAGCAGAAAAGCCCTTGAAATTAGAAGATTGGGAAGGTAATGAAATATTGTTATGCTAATATATTCTTTGAAGAAAATATAATTATAAAAACATGTGGTAGTTTATTAACTAAAATAAAAAAATTACAGAAAAAACCCTTGAAAATAGAAGTTCTGGAAGGCAATGAAAGTTTAATGTTAATTTATTCTTGAAGAAAATGTAAGAAAACTTAATATTCTATTAATATTTTAAGTTGCACTTCCTATCACTAGGATTCTGACTAATAACAATGTTCAACTCTCAACAATGAAACAAAAGTCTTATGGTTTTTAGTTTTTACCATAGACTAAACTTGTAAAAATTGAAAGTAGAAAAAATCAAAATGTTAAATATGGAGGATCGAGATCAAGGATTTCTCTTTCTGTTAATAACTTCTTAAAAAGGCAGCCTACCCTTGGCTTTGGCTATTTTGGCTCACCAACAGCACTTCTAAATAGTGCAGGTCAATTTTGGTTCTTATAGATGGCCATACTTCTAAGAATGAAATTTATATGGACCCAGTGTGTCTATGTTACAATATTGGCAGCTATGCAGCTCTTTAAACAGTTCTGTTAGCAATGAGCGTCTGAAGCACATAAATGTTGAAAATATCGACTGGAATTCTGAATGACAATTGATAATAATTGTCATGAGCTGTCATGCTTTTTGTTAAATAATGAAACTTTAAGTTTATCTATTAAATTAGCAAACAAAATCCTAATATGTGTAGTAAAATTTGCTGAAGGTCCACTATTTCATGACTTCTTATGTTTTCTGTGTTGCAAAAAATTTGGAGAAAAGATTTTTAAACCAGTCATTGTGTGGAATCATGAGAACCTTGTTAGGTTCCTTGTACTTGGTGAATTTTCTAATTTAATTCTCTGGTTGCTAATAAATTTTATTCTTTCTTAGTTCTGTATAATTGTTCACAGCTTGCAGGTTTCAAGCTTGAGGTAGTTGAAACAAAATCTGCTGGTCATGCACATAATTTGGCCTCCAAGGTTGATCTGAGCGAATTCCCTGATGGTATGTCTTTTCAGTTTTACTTTCTACTTTCTACTGAACCATTTTTAGTCTTCGGAAAATAATTAATGCTGTCCCTCTACATTCTCTTTTTGAAAGGCAGGGAAACATGTGTTGTCAATAACTTTCAAAGCATTAATTATACTGTTCTTAATAACTTATTGTACTTCAATAATGCTTTTACAGGTATCATATGTGTTGGTGGAGATGGAATTATAAATGAGGTTGATTGATTCTATTCCTCTATTTTAGTATGCTTGTTTCCATTTGATTTGCTCTGTTGAATAGTGCTTCAAATTTATTCTCTAAAAATTAGTGCAATGCATCATGGATGAAGTTAGGAATATTTGTAATCCCATTCTATTATTTTGCACCCTTCTGAATTATAGGGCTTAGCATCAAGTGAGAGTCCAGGTGTTGTGTAGTAGGGCTCCATTCAATTGGTGCCAGCTTTTTGTTAGGGAGGCTCCTCTTTGGTTTTTTTCATACATATAAAATAAGATTTATTCATATGAAGTTAAGATTTCAAACTATGAAAATAGAGATTATTCAGGTTCTAATTTTGATCGCCATCATGCTCTTAGAAAAGTGGAGTAACAGGATCAAAAAATTACATTTGGAACCATAAAAGTACATCTTCGTTCTTATCAAATTATATCATTTAGAGTAGCATAATGTAATACATCAGGGCAGAAAAGCAGGATGAATGACTGACCGAGTACATTATACAAAATTTGATCTACATAATGTGCAAACTGAGATGACATAATCATCTGGTATGATATCTATACCAGATATGTTCACCACTGGTTTTCCTGGATGAAATTCTGAATGCTTTTAATGCCTTTGCTATATGGATTTTGTCACGAAAAACACCAGGGTAGGACTTGAGTTTTTCATGGTATCTTGGGGCCCCCTTGACAGTGCTGCTTTGACCGGAGTAAGCAAAATACCAATTTTCTGTTTATATGGCATGTTTTGAAAATTGCATTTGCAATAACAAGTCCAACATACCTCATGCCTCCTTAGGCATTATCTTTGCCCCTGTACGTTACTGCCAACATTGCCTCTTCTTTCTATAAATATTTTCCCATACACAAAAGGTTTCTTGAACGTTTCATCAGCTAGTAGTGTTTGGTCCAATGCTCTAAGAATGCATGGTCTTCTTATGGATCTGCTGGAGAAGAATTGGAGATAACTGAGTTATGTGCTAACTGATGCCCACAGTCTAGCGTTTTTGGCCTACTGTTGGGCACATGATCCATGATGAATGCTGCATTTAGATTCGATGATGCACACTAATTTGGGTGGTGTCCATGATATTGCCAAGAATATATCCCTGACAATATTGCAGTCCCATATATAATTGGATCAGTGCAACAAATGCACTGTTGTTGGCTTCAATTTCTTCATCTCAACTATAAGTTTTTCACCAGTGTGTTGCCTATAATTTTGTTGACCCAAAATTTAAAATTTTCATGTCAAATTCAAAAGGTCGATTTTTAACAACCTATGTGATGCATGTTCGAGCTTCCAAGTTTAACTCTTTTGAATCAAAAGTCTTGATGAGTGTTCCAGATGGGAGAAGTGAAGAAAATTAAATTTAAATTAAAATCAAATATATTCACTTCTTGAAAATAAAAATAAAAATGGAGAAATAAGAAAGAGGTGATTTTAAAAAGTTAAATGTTGTGAAATAAAAATTCACAACTCACAACCGGGTTAGGAGTTTCAAACAGTGAATGCGATGGGTTTTGAATGGTGAAAAGTAAATGTGGAGGGTTGCCGGTGGTTAAAACTTAAAAGTGAATACATAGACAAATTCTGAATGGTAAAAAGCATAGTTGAAAAACTCGGACTTGGCAATAACTCGGCTTGCACAATGTTTTTGAAAAACTCAGACTTGCCAAAAACTCGGCGGAAAAAACGGCAATAAATCGACACTTTTATTGAACATTTGAAAATATCTATTTTCTTAAAATATTCTTATAAATACCGAAGTTATAGAACATATTAGTTATTACTGAATTCTATCATATATAAATCAACATTAGATACCATTAGCATTCATGTATATATTAGTGATGATAAGTTATCATCTATAATTCTTTAAAAGATATTAATATAATAATTATAATACTTTAAAATAAATTAATATAACAATTATTTTCATTGTTTCATATTTAGATATTGTTAATATTAATTGTTATTACATTAATATTGTATAAAGTCTAAATATTAATACATATATGTTATATTAATTTTTATATGGCTTACTCTTAGTAAATATTAATACATACTATGTTATATTAATTTTGATATGCCTTGCCCTTAATTTTTAGTATGTTATATTTTAGCACTTCGAGGTCTTTTATCTCCATATCGCTTACGAACTTAAGAATCCATCTTGATCGTTCTTGACCAGAATCTGGATCACTTTGGTCTCGTTCTCGACTAGAATCTGCATTACTTTGGACTCTTTGTCGTCATGCCCTAGATCACTTTGGACTCTTGATCACTAATTTTTATATGTCATGCCCTAGGTCGCGCGTCCAACAAAAACAAGCTTTGTCTGGACGAAATGTATAATTTTTTGTGTTTTCTCATTTACATAACCGTTTGACTGCGATTTTGACTGGTTTTTTGCGATTTTTCACTATTTTTTGCAAACTAAACTGTGCGATTTTTTTCAATATATCGACCAGGATATCTTCTGCGATTATATTGTTTCAGCTACAGACGCACGATATATCGCAATATCTACGATATATTGGCGCTATTTTCAACTATGGTGAAAAGTAAAACGTTGTGAAATTTAAATCCACAACTCCTAACTGGGTTGTGAGTTTTATAAACTGAGTGCAAGTTAACAAAATAGATGCATTCATTGATAAGGAAGTTAGTTATTATAACTAACTTAAAGATTATCATACATCTCCATCATGCTCCACCAGAAGATTGCAATGTTTTCAAGATTTGCAGATAACGAATTTGGTGAAGTAGCTCTATAAATTGTCAAGAAAATACAAAGTGGGAAGCATGGACAGATTGTGTGAATTGTTTGCCAGGTTGCCTCAACAATGCGCAGTCTCCTAAAGTATATTGATTGTAGATTTGTTCAACATAATACTTCAAAGAAATGTTCTCTCATGGCTGGTGATAATTGCAGGATTTGTAGAAAATGTTTTGTTGAGAAAGCTTTTGGAAAATATTATGGCATCGTGAAGTGTTTGCCAAATTTTTTCATATTAATGTTTTCTGAAGGAATCAAATGAAATGATATGCAAATTTTTGAATCGGTTTGATGAACTTTCAATCAATTACAGTTGGTAAGTGTGAAGTGGATTCCACAACATTTCGCACCTTTTCATCACTTACGTTAAATTAGAGTTTTAGAACAGATCATCAGCATACACCAAAGCACATTGGTGGAGGGATTTTGTCAGATTCTAGAATTGAAGGTTGTGTACATGATGGGTAGATTTGCAAGAAAGTATGGGCGTCCAATCAAGAAAAATATATGACAATTTTTCTCATTAGTTGCAGATGTGGAAGCATACTCAAAGCAAATAAACTATTGATATAGCATGCCCAAAAATAACGTCTCATGAAATGTGGAAACAGAGAGATGGTTTGTTGACTGTTTAATAGAATGCCTTGCAGAAAAAGGATTTGTTGAAAATGTTAATATTTTTCAGATTATAGCAAGGAAAATACAATCTATAGAGGTCTTTCAACAACTAAGCACAGGTTATAAAGAAAAATAATCACAAAGAAGGAGAGATAGTACCCGGATAGTATCTCTGAAATCAGACTTAGGAGACTTTAAACACTGTAATCAATCTGCACTTTAAGTGTCCTTAAAGGCAGATATATGCATACTGCTGGAATTCGCACCAGCTTGAATTCACTCTATGCATCTGCACAAACTCTGCCCTAGTTCGTCCTTTTAGGGCTGCTGCAATTTGCTTCAATTCGCCATTCTAGGGCTGCTGCGATTTGCTCCAATTCCCCCTTACAACCAACCCAAATTCGCTTGTTATTTCTGCCCTAGAACTCACTACTTCAAACCCTTGAATTCGTTCCTTAAGTTTGATATATTTCGCACCACAATGGTAGATGCATTTCGCACTCTAAGAATTTGCTAATGGTGGATTTCGATTCTTGAAGGAGAGGACAACACGTTATGTTTTTGGTATGTGTCCCCTCAAGACTCGATCCATATATATATGAGAATGAAAACGCTCCACAAGGGGCCAACTTGGACTAAAATGCATTTGCTCCAAGAGGCCGACTTGGGCCCTTAAATAAACTTTGTTTATTTAATTTCATTCTAATAGTATATAGATTAAATCAATCTTTTAGATAAACAATAATAATAAATATCTCTAATATTTATTATTATTATTTATGCATATCGATTTATTATAATAATAAATATATTCTATATATTCATTATTATTATTATGCAAAGTAGAGATATTTGCCGTAAAGGCCATAATATCAACACTCCCTCTTGGACTTGAGGTAAAGATTCACTCGTAGATCCTTCAAAATATAACCATAATGGATTTGTCATCCATGATGCCATAGATCTCTCATCTATGGTAGTAGATCTCTATCTAGTAGATATAATGAGAACACAAATGTCCTTCATCATTCCTCAACCATTCATCTTCCTATCGTAACATCATGTCATATGATGCTTACTAACCGGATGTGGATTTCCTAGATCCACGAGTCTCCACGACTCAAAGTAACATTAAGTCCACGATGTTTACCAGCCATGTCCAAAATAACATCAAATCCATGATGTTTTCTATCCAATTTGTGAATTTATTAGATCCACTAGTCTCCAAGATGTCAAGTCCATAATCAAGTCCATGATGTTAATAGCATTGGTCTAACGAATATCAAGTCCATGATATTCACCAAATGCTCAGAGCAATGGTCTATCGACATCAAGTCCATGATGTCCACCACCTACTCAGATGTGGATCCCTGATCCACGAGATATCAAGTCCATGGATCCATGATATCGACATCAAGTCCATGATGTTAATAGCATTGGTCTAATGAATATCAAGTCCATGATATTCACCAAATGCTTGGAGTACTGGTCTCCTGACATCAAGTCCATGATGTCACCAGTACTCAAATGTGGATCCCTGATCCACGAGTCTCCTAGACTCATAAGGAGAATATCAAGTCCATGATATTCATCCAATATCCAAAAAAAAATCTTAGCCATAAGCATAAGAGTAATAAGTATAGGGGTAACCATATAAATCTTATCTTATGAATCCACATAAGCATAAGAGTAACCAAATTTGTTCATACATGTAATCAAGTAAAGTAAATGAGATCACACATAGAACAAGATGCAATATAGTTCCACTATAAAGAAATGTATTCACATATATACATAAGCATTTTATCATGAATACATAAAGCAAAACATAACATGTGCAAAGTAAAGGGTAACATATATCCATATAAAATATGCTCCCATGCATACAATAAAGGTATCTTCACATAAATAAAATATGCCAACTATGACATACACAACATATGCCAATGTAAAGTATGCTCCTATAACAAGAATATGCCAAAGCAATATAAAGTATGTTTCCTTAACATACATGAAACTAATGTAGTAGTTAATCAGCTAATAGTCAGGGTATGTATAACAGTAACATGTCAATCACACATTCATCCACCAATATATAATGTATGCACCTATATATCAATGTAAAACCAGTTACTCAGTTATACTAACAATCAGCTGTGTTTGTTCCCATAACAGCGTTAGATATAACATATAGCATAAGGTATGCTGTAAAGTATACTCCTGATACATACAAATGCGTTAACTAAACAGCTATGCTTAATCAGCAATAAGATGTGTTCTCATAATATAACAGAAATATGTTAAGATAAGGCATGCTAATAACCAGCTATGTTAGTCAGCCATGCTCATGGAGTAAGATCTACTCAAAATGCAAAAGGGAAGAGTTACAAAACCAAGTGAGCCCATGATTAAAAACTCCTTATGCCATCCCCAGGTAGGTCTCTCCAACCCATGTATCCAGTATACAGTTCCTGCCATGGAAACTCATAGTATACTCAAATAATTTATCCAGGAATGTCTTATGCCACACCAGGTTATGATCTCTAGGGCCTGTGTTATTCAAGCTTAGATTTTACCATAAGATTAGACTCCCTCTCAATGTAAGCTTGTATCAATCAGTTAAGAGAGGGTTAGTTTGTACCTTGTCAATCGGATAATTTAGAGTGATTTGGTCCTTCCAAATATATAAGATTGGATTGATACAACCTTGAGATCTAATCCCTCTTATCTCCTTAACCAATCATGAGGTGGTTTCGCAACCAATGAAAACATCAAAACCATTTTGCATGTTCAAATTTCAAATCTTAATTTTTAAGATGATGCCAACCTTCACAGTCGAGGTTATTACGAATCAAAACCCTCATAAAAGTCAAATGTCGGCCAAACCCAAGTTTGACATTCTTAGCTTTGAAAGAGTTAGACCGAATTCCTAAATCTGAAATGGATCTTTTACTCAACCTAGGCTCTGATACCATGTTAATATTTTTCAGATTATAGCAAGGAAAATACAATCTATAGAGGTCTTTCAACAACTAAGCACAGGATATAAAGAAAAATAATCACAAAGAAGGAGAGATAGTACCTGGATAGTATCTCTGAAATCAGACTTAGGAGACTTTAAACACTGTAATCAATGTGCACTTTAAGTGTCCTTAAAGGCATATATATGCATACTGCTGGAATTCACACCAGCTTGAATTCGCTCTATGCATTTGCACAAATTCTGCCCTAATTCGTCCTTTTAGGGCTGCTGCGATTTGCTTCAATTCCCCTTCTAGGGCTGCTGCGATTTGCTCCAATTCACCCTTACAACCAGCCCAAATTCGCTTCTTATTTCTGCTTTAGAACTCACTAATTCAAACCCTTGAATTCGTTCCTCAAGTCTGATATATTTCGCACCACAATGGTAGATGCATTTCGCACTCAAAGAATTTGCTAATGGTGGATTTCGATCCTTGAAGGAGAGGACAGCATGTTATGTTTTTGGTATGTCTCTCCTCAAGACTTGATCCTTATATATATGACAATGAAAACACTCCACAAGGGGCCGAATTGGACTAAAATGCATTTGCTCCAAGAGGCCGACTTGGGCCCTTAAATAAACTTTGTTTATTTAATTTCATTCTAATAATATATAGATTAAATCGATCTATTAGATAAAATATAAATAATAAATATCTCTAATATTTATTATTATTATTTATGCATATCAATTTATTATAATAATACATATATTTTGTATATTTATTATTATTATCCAAAGTAGAGATATTTGCCGTAAAGGCCATAATATCAACAGAAAATTCATTAAAAATTCCCGTATAAATGCAATTGGCGGGTGTAAAGCCCAATCCCACAACCTCTTTGCTAGCATTCTCACTTATCGGGCCAAACTTTGGAATTTTGGAATGGTGAATAGGCTTGGAATCTTGGACACCGCGGATGAGATTTTTGACAGTGTAACTTTGTGTATATATGGATCACAGGGCAGGTTGATTGTCGTTGTCAAAGCATGATCATGCACCAATTTTCATCAAGTGCGGCATCATAGACAAAGACACAACAACTATTCAACAGAATGCGCAAAGAGATGCAAACTTAAGGAATGAACTAAACTGGTCACATAAGTCATGCGAGTTCGATGGATGAGGAATATACATATCTCAATCAAACGTAAATTATCTTGTTTGTAGCAGCTACTGCGAGGATTCCCCAAATCTTATTATCAAAATTTCATTCATTCATGTGGTGGTGACGTGGGCATATGTTCTTGGTAAAAAAATGTAGCTTAAACTATTTTTCAGAATGCCTTCGAAGATAATGTGGAGATAAGAGGACGGTTTGTGAATTGCTTGACTGAATGTCTAGTAAAAACATGATTGCTGAAACTTATAGAATGCCTGGTCACAATGTTCTTAGTTGCAACCCACAACATGGAATTCTTTGAAACAACCAATATCACCCATAAAAACACCAAGAGTCAGATTTTTGTCAAATATTATAATTGTGAATGCACTGGTTCACGTGCATGTACAAAAAAAGTGGAATCAAATGTGATGCACCAGAGTTGTTTGAGAAAATGCCTCAAAATATGTCATTTTATGAAATGAAATGATTGACAGGTTGTGCATAAACAATGTGTTGAGAAGGGCTTTCAAAACTTCTATGCAAATGCAATATAAAGCTTGTCCATGCGGCTTGTGGAAACATAGACAAAGGCATGACACTATTTGACAAGATTTTTCCAAAATGCCATTTCACTGTGCAACGATAATTTGAAGTGTAGAAAATGGGTATGTTGAAAATGCTTTAGGAAACTCTCGAGCAAACACAGTTGGCGGTTACAAAGCACACTTTCTGTTTTTGCCAACTCATCAACTTTGAACATGGATGATTATTAACACAAGCAAGAAATTTTCAAGTAAATGCAAGTGGCATGCATACATATACCCGAGATCCTCAACCTTTGCTAGCATCCTCGTTGTCCATGTCAGAATGGGCACTTTGGGACAAGTTACGTATGTTCATCAAAATGTAAATATATGGACTCTTGTTGTCATTGCCTTGGCTGACATGCATGTAAAATGTGAAGAATAGGGTGCATAAACAGTTTTATAGAATGCGTTAAAGAGAGGTCATCCGATGAGTGTGGGTGGAGATCATTGGAAATGCTTAATGAAACAATCCGAAAAATAGGTTTGCATTATAACAATGTGCACTACGTAGTGATGGAAAACTCATCATTGAACAAGATATAAACATCCTTTACCATAAAAATGGAGGTTGAAGTTTGTCAGATATTATGATTGGTAATGCTCTCATGGATGTACATGCAAAACGTGGAATCATATACACAACAGTTCTATTGTTTGACAGAATATCTCACAGAATGTAATGAAATGATCACAAAATCCGCACAAAATAGATTTTGTAAGGAAGCTCTCAAGATCTCTAAATTTGCATAAATAGACACAAAAAATGTGGAATCATAGACAATGTTGTTCAACTGTTTGGTAGAAAGCTTCAAATGGATATCTCATGAAGCGCAATGATTGCAAGATATACACAAAATGACTTTCTTGAAATGGTTCGCAACTTTCAATGGAAATTCAATTAGCAGGAGTAAATCCAAAGTCAATCGCCCTCCCTGTATACGCAATATAAAGTCTGGACAATTGTCAAAGCTCAGTTTAAGAGAGATTTTTGTTAGATATTGTACTTGGAGATGCTTTGGTTGACATGTGTGTAAACTGTGAAGCATAGGCAACACATCTGAAGTATTGTACAAAATTATCAAAGAGATGTTACCTTAAGTGGATTTTGCTATGATTCTCCCAAAAGATTCTAATTGATGAAGCATTCTGAAACATACCCTAATATTGTATATTTGGTTAGTGATCGATATTCAAGGAGCTATGCAGATTTAACAAGTGGAGGTTGTCAACACTTCAAATAATGCAGATCAACATGCTAAACGAAGACACTGATATTAATGGGGATGCTAAATAAAACAGTTTAAAAGATATATTTGGACTATAATGATTTGTGCTTAAAAATGGAAGCTTAGAAACAACGTATGTACCTCCATTAAAAAACGTGAAGGATGGAATTTTATAATCTTTGATATAAATGTGAAGGCATTATAAAAGAACGTGTGGGAAAATGAGTTGAAAAGGCTTTAATTTCATTTAAAGGAGATGTAATTGGTGGATGCTAGTTAACATCGTGTTGGTCAGGTTGATATTCTTTCTTTATGACTGTAATACATTTTGACAGTGTGAGCCCGTTTATGTTTTGATTAGTGATTAAGGTTTGCTTATAATTTAACCACAAATGTATTACAGAGTTAGTCCTAATGGATGTTCATTAAGGTGATGGCTGAAATGGTAATGACTATGGAGGGTTGCTTATTTGATGTCCGTACATCATTCATGCATTTGATTTGAGTATCTCCATGTTTGCATATTGTTAAATGAGGTTAAGGTTGAGAGCCGTAGCAGGGTACATGCTTAATGTGGAGGAAACAAGTTATATCCATAGATATCATTCCCTCGAATGCCATGGTTAAGAAAAGCATTGAAGATGCAAAGTTTGGTTTTGGTTTTGGTTTAGAGACCCAATGATTACAACGCAGAAAGGAATTTTGGTGTCATTTAAAATACTCACAAAATCTCACAAAGATGCAATTAGAGTATATTCCTTTGAAGATCAATTTGTTCATATTACAAGAAGGCATATTGCCACTTGGACAACACCAATGTCATGTTTTCTCTTTGACATTATAAGTTTCAAATCATCTTTTCGTAAAAGTGACTTTATCACTTATGATAAATAAAGTTATCTAATTTGAACTTGATTTATGTAAAAGTTAGGTAAACCCTAACTTGTTGCCGAAAAGGTAATTACTAAAGATAATCACTTAGGTAGTTATTCTAAGTGGTTTACTTGAGTAGTTACCCTAAGTGGTTACTCCAAGTGGTTATTCTAAGTGGTTACGGGTTAGTTATCATGGAAAGCCTATAAATACAAGGCATTGGTAATGTAAATGGGAGAGACTCTTACAAAGGGAAAACTTAAGAGAAATATTCAGAGATATTTTGGAGAAATTTTATGTTAACACTTTGTATAGAAAGGAATTTAAAATTGTGTAATTTCAAAAGCTAATGAAGAATGCATTTTAGTTCGTGTGTTCTAAATGTGTTCCTGTGTTATCATTGCCCACTTCTCGTATGTTAAGTTGGTAACCTTTTTATGCATGTGTTAGACATTGATATCTGTGCAGTTGATTTAATGATACATAGTCTGGCTTTGGTATCTTAGTTTGAATGTGATGAAGTAGGCTATCTCTTCATATGTTGAGATTTGTGAATTCTTCTTTCATCATCATTGCATGGATAAACATATTTGTTAATAATCCCCTTTGCGATTGTTAACCATTTTAGAATCCTATTTGGTCTTCGTATTTTTGTATGAATAGGGATTTTGTTGTTCTTTCTCTTTTTGTTTAATGTTTTCTTCCTTTATGTACTTTCAGGTGAAAAGTACACAAAAATACCAAATACGCTTATCATACGAGGGAGTTGCCCCTCTCAAACGCAGAGGAAGATTGTGATCTGATTGCAATCTCTCCAACTGTTGGCGCAATTGTCACTGCTTGTAGGGCAAACGTGATTAGTTTTGAAGGTGAATTCACAGTGACAAATCTGTTTACCAACACAGTGCCTATGATCCTTGTTCATGGATTTATGTGCGTTGGCTTAAAGAAGGTAGATCCACTTATAGCTGAAAAAAGATGAGGAGGAATTTTAAATTACGTCTTCATTTCAGAAAAAGGATTTGTCCTTTGCCTTGGTGTGTTGGAAGATAAATCTAGCTGCACAAATCCAAATGCATGTCTATTCTAAAATAAATGGCGCCAAAGAAATAAATATACAATTATGGCTAGGAATTTACTGTTCTTTAAGTTGCACAAAATCTCATACGTCTTCCCTCTTACTGACGGCTAGTGAACTCAGCTCTTAGATATGAGATCTTCTTTCATGCTTCTTAGATTGTATCATATTTGGCAGGGATAAGCCTAGGCCGAATATTCTCAATTTTTAATGCAGGTTTAATGTTTGAGGTTCTTCTGTGTGCATCATTCTTTTGTAAAAATGATTTGTTTTTTCTTTTTTTTTCTATTTTTCTTCAAATGATGCTCCCAATCACAAGTTTCCATGCATTCTTTATTCATTTTCCCGAGGCAACTATTTAAATTAGGCTGAAATAAGTTTTTAAAGCATGGATGGTACAATTTATTGAGATAATATGCTACTTACAAACAATTTACTAGCTACATGGTGCTCCCAAAGTCTCACCATACAATCTGTAATTTTTATCAACTTACTTTATCCTCGTGCAACCTAACAATCAAACAAATTTTTAAATTGGTTATCACATTAGTAGTCAGTTGAGTATATGGTTTCATATTCAAATATGATAGCCTCTGCCCTTATGATAATCTCTCCCACCGTTGCATGTAGATTGTTCAAGAACATTAAATAAGAGGTTGCATATTGTTTTCTTTCTTATGCTGCATTTTACAAGTTCACTATGCTTTTGACAGAAATAGGTGCACACATGCAAACTGGGTAGTTTGAAAGGTGGGTGGTTGCAGGATTGCAAGAAATTGCATCTTGGCAGTAAGCTCTCACAATCACTTCATCCTCCATATCATTCATGCAAAATCTGGTCCGAAACTACTATGGACAGGCATGATCATGGATGGAGAAACCCTCTTATCAAATAGGCATTGAGATAAGTAATCACGCTTCTAAGGAATTGAAACCTTCAACTAGATGCGTGTAGTCAATGTGTAATGCCTATTGTTATTTTTGACAATATTGGTTATCTGACATTGTATTAATTGTCCAAATTAAGATTGTTTCCATTCTTGGGTAGTTATATGTGTCGGTTGGTGATGGTTGTGTTCCTTTTGGCAACTGGCGGGTCCTTTAAATATATTGCGTATCATCAAGGTAGTATGGTATAACCGAATGAACTGGAATCCTTGGCTGACCATCTCTGGTCTTCTTCTTGTAATAATTTCATTAGCTAATAAAGACATATTTCCCTCTTGTATTTGGTACACATTGCTATCTTTATTCTTATTTTATGTATGTAATTTATCAAATATAGCATTAACAATTGCTTTAGAATAAATCGGGTCAGAATTGCATGATTCATGCTCTCAGATTCCAAATATGAGGCCGCAAGGTGGTTAAGATCAAGTGATCTGAATATTTTTAAGGATTGCAGAACAAAGAGAACAAAGAAGAAGACAAGACACTATCCATCACAAGAGAACCTAAAATCTAACGATCCGAACCCAAAACCCCTAGATGGATGGTTAGATCTTGAAAGTACTCAAAGTGTTAGGGACATTGGAGGTGGATGTGTAGAGGGTTCTTGTGTAACTGAGAGTGTAGGGAAAGCAATAGAATGTAGAGGTTAGAACAATCCACCTAGGTTCAGTGGAGAAGGGAGCAAGCGAGCGAGAAAGATGGCGACTCCTTTGGCATGTTCAAATGTGGATCAATAGAAATTGTCAAAGTTCATGGGGAATGGGTCAAAAGATCCCACGAGGCATTGCAAGACGTGTGAGACTATTTGGATAGCAAGCGATCATGAGGACAAGGACTAGTGGTTGAGAGCATTTTGTGATGTTCCCATTTCTAGAATAGAATTTAATAATCAATAATAAGAGTAAATTAATAGATAATAATATAATTATTAAATTAACTATATTATTAATATAATAATGGAAGAATATAATCTATTATTAAATATAATACATTCTTAATAAAAGAAATAATAGTATATATAATTACAATATAATTAAATAATAATATTAAATAAAATTAAAAAACATTAAATAATGCTTATATTATAATATAATTATACAAACAAGAATAATATAAGTTTGGGAGGGCAGCGACATAACCCAAACATTCGAACAATTCCTACCACACAACAATTCCAGTAAAATTTATGAAATGCATAACTATTCTTGAATTGGGTCGGATGTGTATTCCTCCAACAAAAGCGACATCAAACATGCACAAAGCCATTCCATAGTTGCGTAAAGGAATTACTCAATGTTTTTGAAGATTCGTGATTGCCGTGAATGTATTACTCGGAGCATCATCCCACAAACAGAGGATGGAGGAGCACAAGGCACTCCCGCGTTTCATAGAAGTCACGATATAACTCTCAGCACCCTTAGAATTCTGCAACTTAGAGTGCCTTGTGTAACGACAATAGATGTAAATTCGAATATCAATAATAAACAATAGATCAAATGCCAAAGTTCGCATAGTATGAGTAGAGGAGATTATAATTCATCGGATTCCTTTGTTCCATATCTACGATTAAAGAAATCAAGAATTATTGAATGAAGAATAAAACGCTACGATAAAGAGGAGTATGACAGCCTTTGAAACTAATTAACTAATCCTTAGTGATGATAGGTTACTATTCATAAGGTGTGATCTCTTTCAAGAGATTTGGGTCATGACTAAAAGGTGTATCCCTACAATAATAATAGATATAAAATTAAGATCTCTCCCAATCAACGGGGAATGAAGAAGGAGAATGGTGGAGATATCTAAGGAAGAAATACTCTATCATTGCACAAGAATCAGAAACAGTATAAATTAGATTAACAATAAGAGGAACACAACACATTAAACTCATTAGAAATTTCCAGAATAACAATTGTGATTTAACATTCCTTCATTTCATCAAGTATCACAACTATACTTGATTCATTGCATAAATAAGAGAGGACTGAAATATTAGTAGTAATAAGCAACATTACATCAGATCATCATTAATATCAGCAAAAAAGAGAAAGGACGATCACATAGATATAAGTTTTACATCACAAACCACAATATCATGGCTATAGCAATAAAGATATATTAAGATAGCAATAACATCCTTGTAATTAAGATTGAATATATTTGCATCCTCATAAGGGCAAATCAAGGACATCAAGATATGTCATTGCTATAAACCATAACATTCCCATCTCATTGTATATTTACAATTACTTGATATATCAGAGGTCCATACTAGAGATAGCAACTGATTTTTAGTGATGTATCGTCTTAAAATGGAAGCACTTCCATGTTAAGAGCGTTTAGCCCTCCTTAGGGGACGTTTTTGACCTCTACCATATCATCATCCTGTTTCTGCATCATCTCATGCTTTTGTGCCTGTTTAGGACCTTGATTGGGCCTCTTTGGGCACCTTCTATCCCACCTGACACTTTTTCCAGGGGTTCTGACCCCCTGGGTCAAGGTCGACCTTCTATCCCACCTGGCACTTTTTCCAGGGGTTCTGACCCCCTGGGTCAAGGACCTGGGTCCCCCTTTCAAATTTGGAAATTTGTCAGTTGTCGGAAGTCATCCAAAATTCATTTCCCGCTTCCGGGTCGACTGTTTTGGGGTTCCGAAGCGGTAAATATTAAATTATATTTAATATAGGTCCACTTCTAGGGGCATTGGTCCAATTAGGATTTAATTCTCCTATGTCGGCCTCCTTAGAAGATTGTGCCCTAATTTCATATAAAAGGAAGCCTTCTCCTCTCATTTTCTCTAACTATCAACTAAGTGATAAGAGGTGATCAAGC
>MU228481.1:121652-139197 GCA_018584345.1 Thuja plicata
TAAAAGGAAGCCTTCTCCTCTCATTTTCTCTAACTATCAACTAAGTGATAAGAGGTGATCAAGCAAAAAGTTCAAGCATCCATTGCTCTACATGTTTTCAAGCTCTCAAGGTGTTCAAGTATTCTTCACAAGTATTCAAGTTCTCCATTGAAGATCAAGGATTCAAGCTTTCAAGCATTCAAGATTTATCATTCAAGCCCTAGATCTAGCCATCATGATGGTGTGATCTTCCTTCAAGATCCTTTGTACATCTTCAAGACTCCTTCATCATTCCTTTAAGGTGGATTCCAAGCATACAATCATGGAGGTTTATGGTTTCTATTGAGTTCATTCTTTCATACTTACATACTTGCTTACATTTGAATTACAATTACATATCTATTCAATATCATAGCTTCATTGTTAGATTCAATTCTACTACTTGCTAGCATTCTTATTTCAATTATTGATTTCAAGGTTAATTCCTAAATCGGGGTTTGACCAAGGCAAACCCCTCCCCCACAACAAAACAATCTCCTTTTTCTTGCAGGTACAGGTATAGAACAGTGGATTGGAACCCAATTCTGGATACCCTTTTCGGCAAACTTTCAGGATCCGCGAACAAAGTCACTTTCGGATCTGTGCAGGTCAGGGTCGACATTATTGGGTCAGGGTTGACATTTGTGAGTCAAGGTCGACCTTTTTCATAAGACGACATCGGAACGGAAAACGATTTCTGGGTTTTGTTCGTCTCTGCATTTCGGTTCGGTATCAACTGTCAGTTTTTCAAGAAACAGTCTACAGACCTCAGAAAACAGCATTCTTTGATCTGCAATATTTCAAGGTTAGTACTTTTCTATCATTCATTTCAATTCCAATCCTTAATCATTCTAAATCTATCACATTCATTTACACTCATTTCAAAAACACATTTTAAGAGGGAAACCTAGGATCTCCTTTATTCTTATTTCCAATAGATTGATTCATTTATGCATTGATCCTTTTTGGGTTAATCAATTTGGGTCCTTCCTTTGTGCATTTGAGAATAAAAGGGAATATCTTATTTATCCCTCCACTCTAAGAATTAAATGTAAGGTGATAAGTGATTTGAGTATCAAAACACTCTTATTCCATAAACATCATTTTTTCCTTTACAAGTGAAATAACCTTGGTTTTTCATTCCAATTATTTGACAAAGTAAGAATTTGGAAGAAGCTATTTGGCTCGAATTCCAACCCAACCAGAAGTGGGGTCATTACACATTTGGCTCGAATTCCAACCCAAGATATGTCATTGCTATAAACCATAACATTCCCATCTCATTGTATAATTACAATTACTTGATATATCAGAGGTCCATACTAGAGATAGCAATTGATTTTTAGTGAAATAACCTTGGTTATTCATTCCAATTATTTGACAAAGTAAGAATTTGGAAGAAGCTATTTGGCTCGAATTCCAACCCAACCAGAAGTGGGGTCACATTTCCAACAATGCTACGGGGTATAGCCATTGATTGGTTTACAGAACTGGGTGCTTCATCCACAACATCTTGGGATGCGCTAAAGAAGGCGTTCAAGGCTGAGTTTAAACTATGTGACAACAATGAGATTGTTGCCGAAATTTATAATATCAAACCAGGGAAGAGTAATAATATACAAGCTTACATTTGTAGGCTCAAGGAATTGCTGGTCAAGTTGGAGAACTAGCCAACTGGTGAGTTGAAGAAGAGGTGGCTCGTTGAGGGGTTCTTTCCCTCGTTAAGAAGATGAAAGTAGTGCCTCTGTCCTCGTATGCTGATGCCTATAATTGGGTGATTGAACATTGAGAGTGAAAACAAGATATCCTCTTGAGGGGAGAATGAACGATGATGAGAGCACCAAAGGTAGCAGTGATGATGAATTCAACATGGTTTAGGCCCTGCGATGACATATGCTGAGAATAATGAAAGGATTGAAGGCAAAGAAAAGAGCTGATAAAGAAACTAATGAACTATGGTGTATTGAGTGCAAAATTGAGGGGCACATGAAAGGTAAGTGTACTAGAATGATGTAATATTTTGCCAGGTGATGGGTCATTCAATAAGGGAGTGTATATAATTTGAAGACTAGAAGTACGCAAGTACTCTTCACACAAGGATAGTTCACTCCATCAAAGCCATAAAATGTATCGCTAGGCGGTTATGAAAACCGATGAGGGCGAAATCAAATACAATATGACACCAAAGGATGTCCTATCATACAATGCTTACAATGTAACAAATGGGGACACTTTTGGAGAGATAGCCAGAATAAGAAAGACAACGTACAATTACCGTGCAAATGGTGTGGACTAGGTGACCATGAAGGCACCGACTACTTGAAGGAAAAGGGTATTAATATATGGATATAAAGGAACAAGATGAGGCAGTTTTGGCAATAACGAGAGAACAAGTGAAGGAGGTGGGACCCTTGTACGAAGAAGCAGTGACTCTGAGAAGCCATAGTAGAAGTAGAACAAGTGATGGTGAAGGAATGAATAACCTCTAATGGAATTGCAAGTTGTTATTGCAATCAGAGTTAGAGATGAACATAGTTCAGTAGGTGCTATAGACAATTGTACCCATCAAGGTGTCAAACCTTCTTCCTATGTCGCAATTGACAGTGGCGGTTACCGACATGGTCAGTGACAATATAGTTCGTCGGAACCAATGTAAGCCACAAGAGGAATTGACGGTGAAAACCACCACCTGAAGGTAACCATGCGATTGATCCCATGTTGACTATGAGCATCAAGAGGAAGCTGGTGATCGCTAAGATGGAGATAATGGGGAAGAACTTGACAAACAACATTTTAGACGAAGGCTCAGGAGTAAACTTATTGCTAGAAGATATGTAGAAATGCCTCGAAAGACAAACACTTTGGCCGCCAACTTGCCACTTTGTGGGTACCGACTAGCACGACATCAAATAGTTTGGAACATTGGTGGCACAAAAAGTAACGACCAGGACAACAATTTCTTTTGGGCTTCGTAGTCCCCAAATAAGAAGAGGGCGTATGATGCACTCCTCGGGAGGGGATCATTGATTGCTGCCAAGGCGGTTGACAATTGGAAGTGGAACCCACTCTCAATCGATAGAGAAGGAAGTACATCATTGACTTGAGAAATCAAGCGGTGAACAAAAAGTTGGCATCCTCTGAATTAGAGTCCAAAGAAGGAGAGTTGGGTGTAAGTGAAGGAACGAAAGGCATGGAACCAAATGATGAAGTGGTGCTTGAGTTGGAAGATTGTTCTGAAGAGGAGGTGAGTTCTCTGAATGGACTATTTCATTGGCGAATTGAGGACTATGAGGTATCTCGTCAACGTGTCATTTCCTTGAAGCCACAACTCTGAGTGAAGAGTAGTCGATGAAAGCCTGTAAAGTTACGGGCAATACATTTGATAGTAAGAAGAGTCGAATATGGAGCATATAAGGGATATTCAAGAGAAATCCACCTCACCAAATATGAGAGAAAAAGAAAGGGAATTAGTAGGGATAAAAAATGGAAAGAAAAAGATAATGATGAAGACTATGCAGAAGCCATCGTTTATTTCACATTCTCAGCAAATATATAAATTTCACTCTCAATGAGAGTATATTTGTTTTTGGTAGAAGCAGTCAAAGGCATCCTTGACAAGAAGGGTACCGCAACATACAAGAGAAGTTGTCAAGAAAGCATCATTCCCCTTGATAGGCAGAGCCATATGACACAAAAAGTTACCGCATCTCTTGAAGTGGTCCGTATGACCTATAAGGGTATAGGGTTCTTTTATACAACCTCTGTTGTTGTATTCCGTAAGACACACAACTACACTAGTTCACACAACACTTGGATCGGGTTGTGCATCCAGTAAGACACCTCAATTTTCTTGCTAGCAATAGCAAGAGTTTTTGGACCCTGTATGGACGATATAAAGCCTCAATGACATATGACATCTCTAGCATTCATCCACATGAACCGTATGGTTTCTCTATTTCTTGACATTGCTCACAACGTATGTCGTACAAGCACGCGAACAAGCCGTATGTACTTTCTTGGCTTTATTCATAGCATACACTATATGGGCCTCAAACCAGCTAGCTATATGACATCAACATCGACCAATGAGTGAGTTCTTATTATGTCATATGCTATATGGACATTTCATTGTCAGTCTTCCCTACGACAAAAGCAATCAATGTGTTGGGTTTTTTGTTGTGCTATACATTGTATGGTCATCTCAGTGCCATTCTTTCATACGACATCACAAATCCTTCCAGTTCTAGTATTTCATTCGGCAGCTTTGCATCAAGTTATCTGTACAAGTAAGAAGTCGAGTACACTGTGTGAGTTACTTGGCAGCAACATAATGACACCTTGGCAGGAGTGTAGTCATGCCATTGGTTGTGGCATTTACGACATCATAAGTTCATTTTTCGTATGATTTCCATAGCTTCTACATCATAGTTTTGACATGAAATCTCTATTTTTTGGCTTCTTCAACATTATTCTTGGCATCTTAAAAGTCACAAAAATGATGTGCGCCACAGAGTTTTGTCCCCTAGATCCCCGCAAGGGGTGTTTCCCTTGACCTCACTGGGGGTGCTGCCCCTTGACCTTGCTGGGGGTGCTGCCCCTAGACCACCACAAGGGGCGCCATACCTTGACCTCGTAGGGGACGTTGCCTCCACACCCCCATTTGATTTTTTAAGTACACTACAACTTTGAGTTTGCCTAATAAAGGTCATTGTCTACTCTTAGAAGTAGTCTTCTCAAATATTTCTTGATGTTTACTTTGTCGTTTGGAAGACAAGTTTTCTTTTGGGAGGGATGATGTAGTTAGCGTACAATGCCTATTGTCATGCTTGATAGTATTGGTTCTTTGACAATGTATTAATTGTCCAAATTAATTTTGTTGTCACTCTCAGGTAGTTATGTGTCAGTTGGTTGACGGTTGTGTTCTTTAAATATAGTGTGTATCGTCAATGAAGGTAGTATGGTATGGTTAGATGGATTGGAATCCTTGATCGACCATCTCTAGTCTTCTTTGTAATAACTTCATGAGAAAATAAAAACATATTTTACTCTTGTATCCGGTACACTGCCATCTTTATTCTTATTTCATGTATGTTATTTATCAAATATAGCAGTAAACAATGCTATTATTCTTCCATAAAACACTACTAAAATTTGAAAGATGGATGAAAATTGTCCATCATGTATGCAAGGTAACCCCCTTATTTTGAAACTGAAGAATTTGAAGTGTAAGAATTGAAACAATCTAATCAAAATCAAATTATTTATGTCATGACTAAAGTCTCTCCTTGGTATACCAATCTTTTCTTGTTATGAATTCGTTCGCACTGTCACTTTGATTTGCCCCTCAAGTTGCAATACTATATTCCCTGAGTTGTATTTTAAACATAGCCTTTTTGGTATGGACTCTTGAGTTCTCTAATAGGAGTTATTATGCGGCCTCTTTGATATTTACTCTTGAGTTTCCTATTAAATATTGTCATGGCTTACCATATCTATTGGCATCTCTGCAATTGGTACTTTGGTCCCTAACAATGGTGACAAAGTGACGAATGCTGTAGTAAGCTATCAATTGAGCGATTCACCCAAAATTCAAATCTTGATTGTGCAATGCACTCCCAATTTCATGAATGTGATTCCATCATTTAATAACTTTTGTTGACTCTCATTCATGCCTTAGTGTATCAACAACCAATCTTTGTAATTGCCTCTTTGGTTGTCAACTATATTGACAAAGTGATGACTGTGAAACATTGCCATAAGTTGTCAATTGAGAGGTTTATCTAGACTTTATATCATGATTGTGCAATGTATGATTTTTTTTCTATGATATCATATCAACTCTAAGTTGAAGTGTAAGTGAAATAATAATTCACTAAAAGTGCAATTCTAGGAAGAAATACACACCATTTGAAAATAAAAGCGCAACTTGTAAAATCCTTGTTAACGGTTTAGTGACCCCCCCTTTGTATGATAACTAGGTCTTAATTATCTAATAAGGGGGATCGGCAACTTATTAAAAAACTAGAATACCTTTTTTTTATAAAAAATAGAGAACATAGTGTATGTGCATTTCTTGATTTGTCTTGATCCTCAAATGTGGTAGCGAAAATTGCCAACTAAGAGAGGAAGAGAAGTCTATAGAGCATGACCGTGCTGTGACTTTAGCAAAGATAGTTGGTTTGAAATTACCCACAATTTATCCTCTACCATTTTGATTTTTTTATGCATTGTTAGTGAGCCAAGACAAGTTTGGAGATTATTGCCAAAGCTCTTACAATATTTCTTCGAAGTGGAGTTTTCTTCTCTAATTTTTCCATTTCATATTTGACATTTGTATTTGTTGATTGATATTGAGCTCATTATTTTTCTTTTGAAGAGATCATACACCACACTAGGTTAGTTACACGGGCCTTTCGTTGATTTAGTATACACCTTCAACAATGACCTTCACTCTTACATTTTATAATGCAATCCCATTTGACTAAATGGTTTTATTTTCTTGCTTGCCTCCATTCCACATGAATTGTTTGAGAAGTTGGTCCATCTTTTTCATCACCCCTTTGGGAGCACAAAGAATGGCCATTTGATAGATTAGGAGGTAGTGAGAACACAGTTTATGAGAAGAATTGTAGCATGCGGAGTTAACCAACAATTTGACTAAGTGTGGAGTTTGGGTTTCTTCTATGAAATAGTTTTTCCCATGTAGTACACTCAAGCTAGAGAAAGAAGCCTTACCTTAAAACTAAGAATTTTGAAGATTTCCAAAGTGTCCTTTGTAGAATGATTGGAAGGGTAAATAATAGTTTATAGTTGAGAATCTAGAGTAGTGCATGGTACAATATACAAATCCTATTTGACTTTGCAAACTCTAGGACCAACACTATATATTGGTGTTCAAACTTGAAGGGAATGGACGAATCACAAGTAGAAGAGTCGCCTTGAACTTGGCCAATGATTTCCATTTCTTCCTTTTCCCTCTTTTCAGGTCATCCCTAAAGAATTCTATATGGGTTTTTACCTAGTGCAAAACATTAGGAGGCACTTGCACACATGAAGAAACACCTTGGCTAAAAAAGTAGAGTCTTTCTGAACTTGGCCTATGGCTACTATTTCTTCCTTCTCTCTCTTTCTTTTTAGGTTCATCAAAGGATTCTATATGGTATTTTACCTAGTGCAAAACATTAGGAGGCACTTGTGCACACAAAGAAACACCTTGGTGTAAAAAAGTAGAAGTTTGAACTTGGCCTGTGGCTACTATTTCTTTCCTTTGTCTCTTTTAAGGCCATCCTTAAAGGACTATATCAGTTTTACCTAGTGCAAAAAATTAGGAGGCACTTGTGAACACCTTGGCCGCATGTTTGCGAGGCGAAGTTTGAAGAGATTAAGATTCCCCTTGTTAAATTTCATTTTGAAATAATTGCAAATCAACTTCCCTTTTTTAGCCTCTATCAGGGTATGCTTTTAAGTCAAGTCCTTTCCAATTGGAGTTGGCATTATAATGATATGTAAATTGCAAATAGGCTGTAAACACATATAAATGAAGAATTAATTAATATTTAAGTATGTAGATAAATAGAGTAAAAAATAAATCCATTATGAAAAACAAAAAAAGGAGGAAAAATGAAGAGATTTCCTCTTTTGCTTCTTGTTCTATGAATTGAAAATGGAAAATATTAATAATTGTAGAAGACATGCCAAACTTAGAATACCTCCTCAAATTTGATGAAATTGATAGAGGTTTGCTCCAAATCGACAATGGGCTCCTCCAAATGCACTATGATCTACTTGTGTGGCTCAACAAACCTACTTAAGTTCAATTCAATCAATGTTTGCTTTCACTATGCTCTCTATTGTTTGTTTTAGTGGAGTGTATTGTTGTTTTAATGTTTTCATCTCACTTGATTGTGCTTACAAATGATATGAATGGTTTTTGGAGGTGTTTTAAGGTCCTCTTACTTTCTTAATTAATTTATTGTTTGTGTTTGTTATTAATGTTCTCGCTTGCACTTATTAAGTGTTCCCATTAAAACTTTGCAAGTCTTGTGAATTTGACTAGAGTAACTAGGAGTTGGGTTTGAGCCCTAGGCCTTGTTTGAGCAGGCATCCCTTGGTACTCAACGAGTTTGTTGAATACTGACAAGTTTTGCAATAGTAGCTTACTTTTGCAAAAGGAAACTTATAAATTGTGTGTGCTTGGGTGTATGTTATCTTGAATGTAGGCTGAATTTAATCTATAATAGAAACTTAACTTGCATGCTGCTATTGCCACTTCTCTAAAATCCATGAGATGTAGCTTAAACACAATTTTATGCATTTTCACTCTTTACACCAAGATTGCTGTTACCAAAATTGAAGAATATATATATATATATATAGATTCCACAACTTTGTGCACTTGTTTGAAGAAAGTTTCTTAAGGGGCTTTTTTTGCATCTATGATGGTCTTCATCTTCTCAACCATTGAGTTGATGCCATCATATATCTCTATCCCAAGCAAGGCTTTTCTATGCTAGTACAATGAATCATACTCGAAATGAGCTTAGTGAAAGTAAGAAAATATTCTACATGATCGCACCAAGAGTCATTTGGGATTGTTTGCTTTATATTCTTTGCACTCTCAGTGTTGCTTTGCCTCCATATGGACCAAGTTTGATTAATTGACCATGCTAGAAAGTGCCTCTTGAACTTTCACAACTTGCCTCAAGATGATTGTGTTAGAGGCAAAATGGGTCTTAACAACCTATTCAATTTTTTTTTTTAAATAATAAAAAATAAACATTATAGAAGAATCTGAATACACAATCAAATTATGACTTAATTGACTAATTTAGAAGAAAAAAATCTCAAGCAACTAAAGTGAACTAAAAAATGAAATTTTATGTAAGTTCACTTACTTCAATAGCTTCAATTTTGAAAATGATCTAAATATGCCTTGCTACATGTGGTTGTTGGTGAGGAACATTTGTATCTTCTCAATCTTTGCATACAACTCTTTTAATTCCTTAGTTACTGGGTTTGCTATTTAGGCCTGGGTCCTAGCAACTAATATGCTTTTGGCACTATTTCTTCTTGGGTGCTTGAGTCCTTTGTGGGTTCTTCACAAAAGGACCCATAGAGAACCCAAGCACCCAAGAAGTACTCGAGGGTGGAACCCAAGCAAATATGCCAGAATATGTGGCATGCATATGAAATAAAATATGCATTACTTTTAAATTCTCATCAAATCTCTATATGTATATACCAAGTGAATCTCTGTATTAAGCCTTCAAATATTTAGAAGCAAAATATGAATTACCCAAAACTGTGTATGATGCTTCCGATGAAGAAAATATGATTATTAAATGTCAATTGTAATATGAATTTTCATTGTGTAATGACATTTTGAGACTTGAGTGTATTCATTCTTGCAAATTATGAAAAAAATATGAGGTTTTTAATTTATATTTTTATTGGCAATTATGGATTTATGAGTATCACTCTTCTTTTTATATATATTATTTCACTGTTTGAACATGTGTGTGTGCACTTGTGCGTGTGTGTGTGCATGGGTTCATGTGTGTGTGTGTGTGTGCATGCGTAGACAAACCCGAACCCGAATCTGTACCCATGGGAAAAAAATTGCCGTGCCCACGTACCCGTACCCGAATTGGCAACTTAATTCAATTCTAATCAATCACATTCCTGATGTTTTGTAGCATAAGCTTTAGAGAGTGAACTGCTCAAAGTGTACAAAAGATGTGTGAATACTGAATAGTGTACCTCAACCGACAATCCAACATCTTTACAATTCTTTGTGTTGCCCATTTTGAATTGAATAATGTTTTGGTGTCCTACTTCCTTAATGGTTGCGATGAGAATATTAGTAAATTTACCATCCTTTGCTCTGTAGAATCCATGGCTATTAAAACATTGTCTCTTAGGGGGGCATTATTACGACATTGATTAAAGGCTGCTTTTTAACATCTTCCATCGATTAGAAACATAGACATCCTTGTCTCTAGTTACGAATTCCTCATGGGCTTAAATGAATCTTCTACGAGCTTGAACTTTGTTTTCAATAAGGTGCCCCACAACTTTTCATAACCAGGGCACTTGCACCCTTTGAGAGCCTCATTAATTTATCTCGCCGTTGCACACTTTGTGTAATGTCCCCGTTTGGGATCACCTTATACTTTGCCCTAAATTCACAAATCCAAATTGAAACAGAAGCAAAAATGTAGTTATAGATGTAATTCTTGCTCAAGAGTAAGATGAGATAAGCCTGTTTTGGAACCCAACTTATGGGTGCAATGCCAACAGCTGTTTACATATCTGAAATCTAATTTCTCATATCAGGTTGACCTCTTACACAGATCTCCCTTATCACATGGAATTCTTATGCTCAGTTTGCCTTTAGAATCTGACTAATAACCCCTTTATTATTGTCCATCCTTCCATTTTACATCTGCTCCAAGATTTAAAATAATTCACTACCTTTTTCCTTCAATTCACTTTTCCTCTTTCCTTTTATATCCCTCGATGGATATAATGATAGACCCAACCTCTCATAATAGAATTCAGATTATACCTCTCTGCTATTCACACCTTTCCATATATTAAACTTTGCCCTTCGAGGATCTTTGCTTTAGTGATATATATTTGCTGTGTCATATATTCTTCTCCATCACTGCTCTTTTCATTATATTTTCTATAAAATACTTGGATAATCAAGGCACATTTAACTATGTGTTATAAAGTATGGTCAGCTTCCAATGTAGTCTCCATATTACCAAAAGAGACGGTCAGTATAAAGTCAATCTTGTTTCATTTGCTGTTAAATTTTGCCTTTTATGATTTGTTTATGTACTTGGGCGTCAATGAATTTTGGTGCTTACACTATAAGCACTGCATCTATTACGTCCCTCTGATGCTGATGTCGACTTATTATTCTTATTCGTTCTTGCAACCCCAAAACACTCGAATTGAAGCTCTGTAAATTCCTTTATGAAATTACGTTCCAGCTGATAGTGCCAACTCCAGAGCTGATAGATAGAGACACGATGGCTATCCTTAGTGTTTCGCAGGAAATAATAAATTGGTCTTTGCAATTAATTCTCCAACGTGTGACGGTCTGAATGCGCCAGTGATGTATTTGATCACTGAATATTGATGACTTAATGTGATCGAGTCGGAAGTTGCCACATTTTAGACTCTTCTGGTGCTCATGTATGTAATGTCCCTTTCAAATACCTTAAAGGAAATGGGTGCCAAATCCTTCGAACCCGTCTCCACCATTATTAATGTGAAGATAGCTGATAGTCTCTCTGCCATCTACGGGGATTCCTCTTCCAATTTGCTGGTATTCTAACTGTACCTGTCATTTTATCTTGCGTTGGAGTTGTTTTGCCGTATTCTTGACTGCTACGATTGCTGCCATATATTTAGTTTGTCTTCTTTATATCGATTGATATCCTACTTTTCAAAACTACTCATTGCCTTCATGTCTTCTTCCAAATTAATGGGAGTGACAACTGTATGTGTGATGTTGTTATGTCTGCAATGATTCCTGTCTCCTTATTTCCTAAACCGTGAGCTACATACTTGTATCTGTGTGAATGCCTTTCCAACGGATGGAAACTCTTCCTCAAGGGTCGTGATCCTTTTGCCTCCTCTTTGCTTGATTAATTGTGTTGTTGATTACTTTATCATTTGATATTTGATATTTAGACATATATATATATATATATATATATATATATATATATATATATATTTGATATATATTATGTTATATGGTATATATTATAAGATATTTCAGATTATATTACTTTATAATAGATGATAATATTTGATATATTATCATGTAATATTATATATTATATTGATATATATTATGTTTATATTATATATTATACTATACAATAATATTTCTCATATTATTATTTAATATATTAGATTTATTTATATTATAATATTATTATTAATTAATTAATTAATTGACTATTCTATTTATTTATTATTTATTTTGTAATTTTATAATATTAAATTGACACTCTGAGAGCCTCATTAATTTATCTCACTATTTCTTGCCAATAAGGTGAGCAAACAACATTGAAATCCAACTTGTTTGCATAAATTATTAAATACATCTTGCTGTGTTGATTGACAATGTCTCGAGTCTTATTTCGAAATGCACTTTTTGAAGGACCCTCTGGTCTTTTCGTTGTAGTGGGTTTTTCAGTTTATGGGCTTCATTCCTTCAAATATTCTTTTTGCCAAATTATGATTTGTTCTACGATGTGCTAGTTCATCTGCTTGCTCTTGCTTCGTAACATATGCTAACACTTTGATGGCACAATTACACTATTCTTTTCAAGGCAAGCTTTGATGCCTTGTTCAAGTGTCCTACACAGATGGGCTTTCACCTGATCATACAAATAACCTTTGCCAAATCAAAATATAACCTCCACTATTGAGAACCATTTGTATCATATCAACATAGTTTCATAGAGGTGAACTTAGATCTCTGTTCTAAATTTAGATTGGCTTGTGGAGTTAGAACTAGATACCTTTGTAATTCTTATGGCAAGAAATTTTATAAGCAACATATTCACATCGAATATAATTATAAAAATAACAAACAGATACATAAAACCTATCTCTTTCTATACATTTGTAAAAGAATGAAAGAAAAACAAAGCAAATGGTTTGTTTCATGTTCGTAAAAGAAAATGGAGGAAAAAAAATGTACCTCTTTGCAAAAATATTTTTCTATGATCTTCTTAGCAGCTGCTAAACACTAGTAAAAAATATGTAGGAATGGCTGCAATTGTTGTAGAACCTTCAAAGATCATTGTTGAGCTGTTCTTGTGGAATCAACTAGCAAAAATGAAAGTACAGCTATTTAGAATGATATATATTTTTGCATTAGAAACGAGCTAGAATGAACTAGCTTTCGTATTTGAAATGTTTTAGAAGTGACTTTTAGGGTTTGAAATCAGTTTTGGGGTGCCTAGGTGGAAGTCAAAGCAAGAAAAAAAAAGTGAAAAAAGTTGAAAAATAAAGTGTAGGGGGTTGATGGATTAATCTTGGGTTTGCATGGGTTCCCCCATATCCTTCTCGGGTTCACCCTAGACCAACACAACCCCACTTCTTACATCTTGCTCGTATATGTAGGTGGATTGGACCAAATCGGAGATCTGGTGTGAACTGGAACCGGATCTGGCCAGTCCACAGGCAGATCCAGTAACAAGCACACGTATGAATATGTCTTGAACATTGGGATAAATTTTTCTTTACTGGAAACTTGATCTGCTTGCCTCCAGTGCTCCTTTTTCTCTAAACTCCATGAGATGTAGCATTAAACTATCTAATTTAATGTGCTTTCAGTCGTTTAACCAAGATTGCCCTTAGTGTTAAATCCTCTAGAGACTAGAATAATTCAGAGTCAAATGAAGGTTTCCTGGGAATTGGCAGAGTATCAGAATATCAACCAAAATGGTACTCAGAAATTAAAAATCTGTGGGTTTCAGATAGTTTGTGAAATCCCTTTACTTAAGACTCATGTAATTATCACAGTCCATCATGATAGCTTTTTTGCTAAGTAGCTGATCCTGGTTCTGGTTCAGATTCGGGTTCAGATTCTGGTTCGGGGGTTCGGCAAAATTTTTTTGTGCCGGATTTCGGTACCATGGGTATATATATAGACATTTTCAATATATATATATATATATATGCGTGTGTGTGTATGTATGTATGTATGTATATTCATAGATTCATACATGTAACATGTCAATGTTCATTGACATTCATCATTGGTTCAAAACTTCAAAGTTCAAACATATAATAATAATAATAAGTTAGAAACGTGGTTCTCATAAAATGATAAATCCATAATTGTCAATATATGATTATATCATATTTATACTTTGCAAAAGTCTCAAAATGTCATTACATGCTGAAAATTTAAAACACAAGCCATATTTCATATTTAAAAATTAAAACAGTAAATTTAATATCCAATTCCATATTCTTCTTCATCATCTTCATCAGAATCAATGACTTTAGGCAACCTTTATTGGTCGAATTAGGGTTTAGAAGGGTCATATTAGGGTTTAGTTTCACTTTAATTTTAAAAATGAATAAAAAAGCAAAGTAGGGCCTGTTTTTGGACGCCCAGACTCACGGATTCCCGCGGATCCTCCCGGATTCCGGCAGTGTTCCGGAATGGAATCCGGATTCCATTCCGGAACCCTGCCGGAATACAGGCGGAATCCGGGAGGAATTCGGATCTGGATCGCACCGGAACCAGGATCTGGGTTTTTTTTGGAGGAATTCAGTATCTTAGCTTTTTTGCACTTCTGGATTAAACTGTGAATTTTTTTATCAATGTTTCGGATCATACTGCATGATTTCTGCTCTCTAACTTTTCTTTCATCCCGATGATGGATCATGCACTATGAACCAATTCACACTGATGATGGATCATGTTGATGATGAACAAATTCACACTGTTTAATCCAGAATCTCTTTACTTACTTTTTGTATTTCAGAATGACGCCATGATATGCTTTAGACATCCTTGGTTTCTGTTTGTAAGATATCCCAAAAGGTTTTTAGACAGTATCTGACCACCATGGGGTTAGATTTTCATTTATTGTATAAACTATGTGTATTGTTAATAAAAGGAACTAATGTGCTTTCAACACACCAGTCTAATGTAAAATTTATTGCAAAGACATCATTAGTCTTGCTAATATTGTGAATGGCCTTTTTTTGGGTCTGTGGGCTATATGAATGTTCATACCTTTTTTTATAGTTGATCTGACTTGTGAATTGTTTTGCAGGTTTTGAATGGTTTGATTAACAGGGATGATCCTAAAGAAGCAATGACTGTTCCAATTGGAATTATTCCTGCAGGCTCTGATAACTCCCTTGTTTGGACAGTGTTGGGCGTTCGGGATCCTATCTCTGCTGCATTAGCTATTGTAAAGGTGAGATAAATAATTGTTCGAATTAAGTGTGGTTATACCAAAATTGGAGGGTTATAGTTGGTGTGGGTACAGACATTTACTTCATTATAGGTGCTTTTTCCTCATGAATTTAATATAATGATGACAAAAGGACTTTGGCTCAATTTGTTGAATCACTAGTGTAAATTAAGGCTATGCTGATTATATATCACTTGTATATATAGAAGTAAGATACATGCTGACTATCCTACCAGGCTTTTGTTCAAGTTGTGACGTAGTTGTAATTGCTTGCAAGATGCACAGGCTGTTATTTGCAATCTTGTGGGTCCAACTTTTTATTGTAGTCCAATTGCAATAACAATGACAAATTAAGATTTTTAGGATTAAGCATATGATTGAATATCTAGAAGCAAGGTTGCACAGAGATGGGGTACTTGGAGACTCCAGAGACAGGTACTGGTACAACTATTTTTTAAAAATAGGAGATGAGTACTTGGAGACGCCTCTATTTTTTTGCTATATAATTTAATAATTTATTGAAAATCTGAAAATACAGTGAACTGTAACTATAATTTAATAATACTTGGAGACTGTAACACCAAAATCCCCTACCAACACTGAAATCCCCACTCATTTCCTTCCACTGATACAGTTGCTCTTAAATTCTTAAACCTCGAAATGGTGTCCAAACCACCATTAGATCTTTCACCACTAAACCAGCAAAGTCTCCGCAGAAGTCTCCAGTCTCTGGTATGCGTCCCAGGGGGTCGGGGACGCATCTCCGTGCAACTATGTCTAGAAGTTGTTGCATCCTTTCTGTTTGAAAACATAATTTAAATGAAATTTAAAAAATATTGTCTTGATCTTATCGTTCTTGAAGCTTTTTTCGGGAGTGGGAGGTGAGTCTGTATCATTCTTGCACAATAATATTTGGGCTAAGCATTTGGGTGTTTCCTTTGATATATATATTATAACTTAAATAGGGGTTTTGAAGGATCTTTATGCAAGCCAGAACACAATAGAGTTCACTCACATTTAATGACTGTAAGAAGGTAAAATTATTCAAATCTGCGTACGTGTCTAACAGAACTTTTTCATTCTAATCTAAACTAAAAATGTTGTTATTTGTATACTGCTCATATTAAATTAGCCTTTTGAGTGGACCTAGATATATCAAACTGAGTAATATCATAAACTGATTTAGAGTGTCTTTGGATTCAATTGTGTATGGTTTTTGCATAGGCATTCTGACGATGGATCATGGTGTGGAGTGTGATCTGAATCCTCGATGCAAAAAACATGCACAGTTGAATCCGTAATATTTATTCCTCTTGATGATAGATTGCAGAGTGTGATCCAAATTCCAAAATGTTGATGCAATAAACATGCGCAGTTGAATCCAAAAGCTCTCTCAATCAATATTCATGGATTGTGGAAAAATCATGTCTACTAATACATCATAAACGTTATTGATTCACCAAATTCACATGTTAGTTTGATCAAGATTTTTACATGGAGTTTTCATATGTTGATATATATATATATATGTATAAGAGAAAGGGCAAAGATGGACTATTTTTTAAAATTCCCTTTTGTTTATTTTGAAGTTGATTTGAAAGTCTATATGCCTAAATTCAGCACACTGGTTATTATTGTTCAGTTTTTAGGATAGCTGCAAATGTAATAACACTCTATGTTGTAAGTGTTTTCCAAATGCAACAATCTCTCTTTCATTTATATTGGGAATGAGACTAGGAGAGACATGTCCCTTCATGAGACATGTCTATTCATTATTATTTATAAGAAAGGACATGCCTCTTCCCATTAATTATAATTTATTCAATCTTATAATGTTTCATCAATCAATTATTAATACAATCTCTCTTTCATTTATATTGGGAATGAGGCTAGGAGAGACATGTCCCTTCATGAGACATGTCTATTCATTATTATTTATAAGAAAGGACATGCCTCTTCCCATTAATTATAATTTATTCAATCTTATAATGTTTCATCAATCAATTATTAATTAAGAATAATATAATAATTTAAAATTGAATATTAAATTTCATATGACTAATAATAATATAACATATAATATATTATTATTAATCAACATACATTATATGTATTCTAATGATCATACAACTGAAGCTACAAACATTAACACTCCCTCTTAGCTATGGAGGATGATCAAACGGAATGTGTAGTGGTCTCCTATGTCAACACTTGTGACCTTCACCATAGCTATACAAAACATCAACACTCCCTCTTAGCTAGGGAGGATAAATCAATCCAATGTCAACACTTATATGATACTTGACAACATCAATCATATGATGTAAGCAATAAAAGCACCATCCTCATGATGTAATCAATAGAAACATAGTCTCAAGATGTGAATTGCCTCCATCGGCGATTCTATCCACAAGCTCCTCAAGCTTTAATATGGATTGCCTCAATCGGCGATTCTATCCACAAGTTCTATCTATTATGATCTATTTCAGCCATCATAAGATGTCTATCACAATAGAAGATTTCCATCATTTGATATCACATTTGATATCTTGAGTATT
>MU228481.1:150238-222057 GCA_018584345.1 Thuja plicata
ATTTTAATCATTTTTTTCCCTGGACTATTGGTTCTATAAAGATGTGATTCTCTTTTGTGAGGCATACAATTGGCCCAGAAAACCAATTTCAATGGCAAAAATGACTTTGTATAAATTATTCCACCTTCTCAGCCTAATGAAATAGCCTCCATTTTGCAGAAAGACTAATATATTTAATTGGTTATGTTTATCTTCTTGACTACATGGGTTTTCATAAAGAGAAATTGAATGAATCGATGGTATTTACGACTGAGATGCTGTAAGTACGTACAAATATATAGAATACTAGTTTTTTAATAGTTAAAATTCAGGTATTTTTCAGTGGCTTGCTGAGGTGGTTTTCTAAATTAATAAGCTCCACTTCAGAAATTTGAAGTCTGTTATTGGCAACAAGGAGAAGTTATTCACATTATTTGTATTTTGTAAATGGCAATAGTATTTTTACTCATGCGGACTTACGTTTTTCTATTGAGTTGGCTCTTTGAGCATGCAAGCTGAAAATCGCTGCTATTAGTCATTAACATAACAAATATACTTTGTTATTAATCAGTTTTAATTAAATCACTATTTCAATTTTTTATTTATTACTGGTTTATAGGACTTGCTTGATGATAAATATTTCAGATCTACATAATGATCTTGTACAACCACCATAAAGCAATGTGAAGTTATTCACTGAGAATTGGTCAATTCCCGATATCGAGTAACGTGAGGTTTCAGATGCAAAGTGGAGTGATCTGAAAGTGTTTTCAACGGTATCTTTCATACGTAATGTGTGCATGGCTCATTGCCTAAATAGGACTTTGATTTTTGACTACTGTTCAGTCTTGCCTTAGCGTAGATGCATATGGTAGTTGCCGTCAATTTGTCATTGTTAGTTATTTTCATTTATTGTGGGTATTAGATGTTAAGATGCTACTGGTCATATATTTTAGTTTTGATCACCCTGGATGACATAATGCGCCGTTTGTTTTGTTTTCTATCATCACTAACTAGGTGAGAGGTCTCATTAGTTGAGCACCTTAACTACACATTTTAAAAAAAATCTTATTTGGAAATTTCAAATCAATTGGCAAGTTTCTTGTTTAAGGTTTCAGGGCCACATTATCAAATATGATGCCACATCAGCATGCTTTTTGTCAAGGTGTCCAAAAGAGCTTAAAAAAAGTGAGTCCAATGATTGTGCAAAAGAAACACTCATACTTGTGCTGCTGATGTAGCATCACATGCTTGGTTGTTTTTTAGAATTAAGGGATACATTTCATTCAATTATGAGTAGTCATCATCAACAATAACAACTTTAATGTCGCAATTATTGGTGTAATGTTATTAAAAATATTGGACATTAAATGAGCAAGTGTGGATATTAAATCAACAACTGCTATCACAGCCATTGGAGTATGCTAAGTTACCGAGTCCTTTCCCCTAAGTTTTGACACTGCAAGACAATTAATCTCATTCTATTTCCCAATTAAATAGAAATTAAAAGTTCAACTTGAAGAGAAACAATCACTAACATCGAAATTACTACGTAAAGGGCATATCAGCATTTTATAATGCACATAATTCAAGAAACTAGTTAAATTAATAGATTATCTAAAAGTTGATATATTGATAATGATGGATAATCAATGATTTCCAAGCCAATACTATGAGGTAATAATATGGATCAAGTACTATAGAAGATTCAAGAACATGGACCATGGATGTATGGTGATAACTAGATCAATGTGATTCTAGCATTGTAATAGATAATAATGATAGAGTTAGATTAAACTAGCGAAGATTTGCACAATTTGTTATGAAAGAAGCAAATGTAGGCTAAGCAAGAGCAAGGTCTAAGGATGGTGATGCAACTTCATTTAAGCTACCATCAAATAGAAGATAAATGTCCTTAATGATGTCTCACAAATTTTCAAGGTTTGATTCTACAAACAAATTTATGATGTGATATTGCAATCTGTAATCACCAAAAAATGGTCTTATGAACTAGACTTCGTTTGTTTCTTCTGTAGGGTTTCAGGCACCCATCAAAACCTGTTTTCCATAATCAAAAACTATAATCCCTTAATCTCAATTAATCGATCTTTAATCATCAAAGTCTTTACCAAAGATAATTTTGTTCATCAATTCAACCTGATTTGATCACTAGGTTGTGTTTAATCTCTAAATCAATTAAAATCTCAAATATCAACATTATCTGACAATTAAATTATTTTAATCATATTTATTTATTAAATATCTTAGCATATTTATTAAATAAATTAATTTACCATTAAATCATAAAAGGGGATTAATTTGAGAAAAGAAATAAAAGATTGAGTAAAATGGAAAACTGAATAAATCAATAATCAAATCTGAAATTGGAAAAAGGGAAAGCTGAATAAATAAAAAATCAAATCTAGAGTTAGTAAAAGAAAAATTGAATAAATCAATTAGAAAAATATTCAATAAAGCTTATCTCAATAAATCACTCAAGAAAGCAGCTAATCAACTCAAACCCATATGGATTGTGCTAATTCTAGGAGAATCTTGACCACTTCTTATCAGTCAATCTCGACTGTTGCTTTTATCTGAGTTTTCTATAAAATCAGGCTCCCACCTCTCAAATCATATACAATCAGAGATACAATATACGACCATCTAGGAGAATATTGCAATTGAACAGTATTGTTATCATGCTAGTTTGTTCTTGATTTATCTTGCATATTAGATTTTAGCATTGAACCATGGATTTAATCTAGCTTAATTTGCTTATTGTTTGACATCAATTTAGATTAGTTTTCATCATATTTGCATTCAAAAAAATCTAAAAACATAGATTAATCATGCATTTATGTTTAAATCCTCCGTCTTGGTGTAGTCAAGTCACTAGTAATGCTTGAAAAATCTGAGAGCAATATACTCGCATAATTTAGGAGGCAATAGATCAATTTAGTATGATTTAAATGTCGTTATCTGATTTTATTTATCTAACCATACATGCAATGATCTATTGAGTGTTTGTGACAAACATGTATGCAAATTTCAGTCACATTTTTGGCGCCCATCGTGGGACTGGACATCAATTTTTGGCCTCAAATTCTCAATTTTTGTATCACTGAGTTTTGTTTGCTACTTTGTTTTTGCATGCAAGTTTTCAAAGATTTGATCATATCTCCTAAATGACCTAAAATGTTTCTAGGGAATTTTTATTGCAGGTTGGAGTTGATATCAGGAGCCTACAGTAAAAAATTTAGATTTTTCTGATCACTTTTCTGTGATTTATATTTTTTTTTATGATTTTTCAGAAAAAAATAATTTTGGATGCAAATCAGAGATTTTTTTTCTAAAAGTCTTACATTTGTGGAAATGTCTCAAACTTTAGAGGGGGTCTATTATTTGTTATTTTAATTTGGATAAAAAAATGACCGAAACAAATAGATCTTTGTGCATGTAAGGTTTTCAAAGATTTGATCATATCTTCTAAACGACTTTGAATTTTTTTATGATATTTTTATTGCAGGTTGGGGTTGATGTCAGGAGCCTACAGTAAAAAATTTAGATTTTTCTGATCACTTTTCTGCGATTTATAATTTTTTTTTTATGATTATTCATAAAAAAATAATTTTGGGTGCAAATCAATGAATTTCTCTGAAAAGTTTACATTTATGGAAATCTCTTCAAAAATCTAAATGGGGGTTGTACTCTGTGTTTTTAATTTTGATGAGAAATAATTACCGAAAAAGTAAATCTTTGAAAATTGGTCTGTTTTGATAAATCGGGTCGCCAGGGCAAAAATGAAGGATTTTTTTTGTAAATTTTTACATTTTTGGAAAGCTTACTAATTTTTAGAAGAGATTACTTCTTTCTATTTTTTTTTCTTTTGGGACATAAATATATCTAAAACTTGGATCTTTGTGACTAGGTCAAAACAAAAAAAAAATCAAGTTGCGCTTGTTCCAATTTTAATTAATTTGCATGTTCATTCTTGAACATTTATTGGTTGTGCAAAATGTTACTCCAAGATACGTCTGTCAAAGACTATATTTCTAAACACTTGAACAGACTACTGAGGAATTGGTTTTGCAAGCTGCCTAAGGAGATACAAATAAACATCGTGTCTTCTTAACTGATTTTCTTAGGCATCTTAATAGGTTTACTTTTGGTGTTTAATTTGGTGTCAGGGGATTATGCTCTTGTCTCCATAAACAATCAGAAACCCAGAAACATCAAAGTGACCATTGAAAATAAATCGAATAATTGAACATGCGTCCATGATGTGTCTGCAAAAAGTGTAGAGGTAGGAGAGTATGCTCTTGTCTGCATAGACAACCAGAAATCCAGACCCTTGAAACTTTATTGTTTATTGCGTGTACCTTTTAGCGATCCTGTTGTTGAGGGAAAAATCTCACAGGAACAACTCAAGTGGGAACAGGCGAACTTGACCCTTCCAACCCACTATAATCAAAAGTCTCCTTGAAATTAAAGTCTCAGAGGATGAAGTTATTTCCATTCCATATGCTTTGATATACATAGGGCTAAGAGGCCTCAATCCTACTTGCAGGACTGCGTTATTTAAGTACTCGTAGGGCTATATACCTCAATCCTGCTTGTGAGACTACGGTGGAATATGATTTGATATGCATAGGGTTGAGAGGCCTCAATCATGCATGTCAGACTACATTATTTGAGTACTTGTAGGGATATAGGCCTCAATCTTGCTTGCGGGACTACATGGGATAGCTATGAACGAATGCCTTGATTACAAAACCTAGGAATAGAAGCTACCCAGTTCATCTCTGAAAGGTTGATAATCTTTGTGCGAGGGAGATAGTAACTCCCCCAAGACACTTGCCATATCGTACCCCCATTAGCGTTTGGAGTCGGCTAATACAACTTTGAATATGCATTTCGTGATAGTCAGCGACCGTATTCTGATTAGCTATTGGGTGTGTACCTAAGTCAGCAAGCAAAGGTTTTCTGCCTACGCCAACTTCCTAGGATAGCTTATGTTTGGATTCCCCTTGTATTCTACGTGTCTGTTGTGTTTGTTATCACTGAACTACCTAAACACTGGAAATTCAACTTGAAACAAAAAGATCAAAACAATCAAACTCAATGGAAAAAACCCTCTGTCCTGCACAAAGTTGTACGATCCCAGATCTTTTGTCGTACGATTCAGAATTTTAGGACTCTTATTGCCCACTTTGTCGTACGGGAAGCTGAGAATTGTTGTATGATATGAGAATTATCGTATGAGTCAATGCTTTTTACTGCCAGATTTTATTATATTTTGCCAATTGCTAGCATCAACTCATATGAGTTTTCTAGTTTATCGTCTGGTTATAAATCCTTTATCGTACAAGTCTGCATTATGTCGTATGGGTCAGTGAATTTTTGAATTTAGAGAGCTTATTTGACATATTTATGACATCTACATACCTCTGTTATCCCTCCTTGGTTAGTCCTGTGATAAGTTTGCATCAGATAGTGAACTTACACCTGAATTTTATTACTTTGAACATAGCGTTTGATAATATACCCCTTTTGTAGTGATACGTAATTTGTTGATTTTTTCCTAATCTGTGAGTGACCTTATCTTGTCCTTCAATCCAAACATCAATCCTTTTCAACCAGTCAATCAATCCTTGTTGATCCAACTTGAGTCACGAGTGCTAGTTAAACTTGACTCCGATTTGTGTAAACTATTAGGATTAGGTGAATCAGTATTACAACACTTTATAAACTTATTTAACCAATTAAAAACTCAACCATGCAATAACTAAAATGAAAAGAATATACACATAAAGTAAATAACTCATAACACCATGATTTATTCACGAGGAAACCTTGGCCAAGGGAAAATCACAGTGGGGACGATACCCACAAATAATGCACTAAGAGTATAGTGTCCCTGTTAGGAGACCTATCCCTGTTAGGAGCTGAATTTTACATTTAGTACATATCCCTGTTAGAGGTATACAATGAGCACACTGCTCTAAAATAAAAAAATTGGTTATGTTACACTGATTGATCAAAAGTGAACAATAAAAGCATCTTTTATGCTTAAGTAGTCCCAATTATAGCTCACATCAACTTCTTTTTGATCCTGACATCACAATGCATCACCGCATTCCACACATCTATTTGCATCACAAAACATCTTCATATATACTCAATCTCATAACCAGCCGGCTCTCAAGAACACCACAAAACATGTCCAACACTTAACCAAATATTAAATCCATAGTCAACGATCATACATTACCAAAAGTGGGGTATGAACCAATCCAAATCCAACTTAGCATTTCTGTATTCCATGATATACTCCCTTAATCATCACGACCATTCAACTACTCTGTTACACTGCTATACTGTCTTCGCTTGTCTTCAACATGCTGTAACTCCCAGCCATCAACTCTAAAACACAAGCGACCTTAACTGAAGGTTTGCTATATCCCAAAATGTCTCCCTCTAAGCTCGTACGACTTAGATCTTCATATCCTGCGCTCACTGACCAAAACTGTGTGACTGTACACTGTAAAATGCATTCTGGACATTCATTTTTACAAAATTGAATATCCAAAACTGTGTTGTACTCCAAGTAACTATGTAGATGTGTAGTGTTTCCATAAATGACAACCTCTATGCAATCCTAAATGGGCCACTTGCCAACAATCTCTCTCTTTGGCATTGATGGCAACACTTAGTGAAAAATGACTAAGTGGTCAATACCAAACTCTTGACTAAGTACATATTACTCCCCCTTTGACATCAATGACAAAGGTGTACCAAAAAAGATAATATTTATATACACAAAAAAATTTCACAATTGCTCACCAAAATTCAGACCATGTGAAGTACATCTTGGAAAGAGGTTTCCAAGATCTTCGCCTCTGTAGTCCACGTCTTTACCAAAATCTGACCCACATAGATCAGTCCATTCAGTGCAAACAATGATGTCTCAGCTCCCTTTAGTTATGTAGGCATATTATCAGTGAGTGCCTTCATAGTTGTCTCCATGTCAGAAAGTTGTTTTTCAAGAATTGATATTTTAGGAGTGATTAAACTCTTCAACACACCAAATCTTCCTATCACTTTCCCTTTTTCTATTTCCAATACACTAATTTTGTCCAATAGTCTGGACACTTCTTTATCCAACTCTATGACAATGTTTCAGGAGGACTCACAACTGTGTATCAACTTATCCAGAGTCTTTCTATCATTGGCAATGATATCTTCAATATTATGAAGGTGTTTGATGGGATTTATACAGTAACTATGTAGCTTCCTTCCATGTCCAATAGAGGTCTTTTCTTCAGCAATAATGTTACTTAGTATGCCCAAGTCCCATGTAATACACTTGCATAATTTCTCAAGTTTCTTCGCCAAGTATGTTCAGCTCTTACTTCTGCGATCTTCTCTAAAGACTCAAAGTGACTATCAAAGTCATCTAATGCTTTGTTCAGGTTCTCTATTGTATCCTTTACTTGGAAAGTGAAAGGTAGGGGTAGGATTTTGTTGATAGTATCAACTGCCCTTTCCAGTACCTTTGAATTTTTCTCTTTTTTCTATCCAGATCTCTCTTTTTCTTTGGCAAAGGCTATGTAATATAGCTTCATTAGTTCATCCTCATCCATGCTTTCTACATCAGTGTTCATAGTTTTATCTCTACTTTCCAACAATAAAGCTGAAGAAACAGATATAGGTATTTCTTGCTTAACTTTAACTTTAATTTCTGCTCCCTTAACTGCCTCAACTGTACTATCTTTCTGTTATTTCTTGGTGTGAAATTTCTCTTCTTTCTTATTCAGTTCATTGCTTCCATCAATACCAACAACAATATCCCCATTCCATTGAAAATGGTCACTTGCATCTTGCGAAGTTTCAAATGACACATGCACACTAGCAACAAAGAATTCGGTTGCTTAACTATACTGACAAATTGACTATTATCTTCTGCATCCTTAGATGTATCAATATTTACTTCAGCGACCTTGGATGACTCTCCTCTAAGAATAGTTTTAGGCTTAGTAGCCTTGTGCTTAGGAGGTGATGGATTTTCAGGGTCAACTTCCAATAGAAATTTATCAATAGCTTTATGCGTGTCCTCTATGACTTCATCATATTTTCTTCCCATTATCTTTATCAGCCTTTCTTTAATTCTCAACAATGGTTTTATTGCTTTCACAATCGTCTCATGTTCATCATAAGATACAACATGTAACATATCATCTATAGCTTTCCTTCTTATCTTCTCATCCTCTGTTTGTCCTAATTGTTTCCTAATTTCCTATTTCTCATACAATTCCTTAGGAATACTACCTTCTATCTCAAGTAGATTTTTCTTGAATGCAAGCATACGATCTATGACATAATCTTCAATCATAATCCTGTCTTTCTCATCATACCTATCATAATATTTTGACAAATGATTGAGCTTTCCTTGATCAATAATTCTCTCTGCCAACATCTTCAGATCTGGTTTCCATAGTTGTCTTACCTCTGTTTTCTTATGTTCCTTTACTTTATTCACTTCTACTTCTTCAGCCCTCTGCTACTTTGGTGGTGAATTTTGTTTGGAGGACCTTGTCCTCTTCACAGGGATATCTATTGTCTTCTCTATCTGCAATATCCTTTTGGGTGATTCAGGTGTAGTATCATGTACATCTACAACAATAGGAGGTTGACATGTAGTATTTTCAGTTTCAAGAGGTGGAAGGACTACAGGGGCAGTGCACTCCAATCCAGAAGAACTCTCAGTCATATTTTTCCTTATCTCCTTCAATTTCTCCTTAGTAATACCATCCTTTTCTGCTAGACCATCCACAACTTTTTCTACTTTCCTTTTCCTTGCTGCTTTAGTCTGTTCTTCTCTTATCTTAGAAGATTTCTCTACATATGTCCCCCATCTTTCTTCGAATGGATCAATCTCTGAGGATAGTACATGTTCTACTTGCATTTTTAAGACCTCAGAACTAACTTCATACCCCATAGGGTAACACCATTTTATCCTTGATTCCATTGCCTCAAAGCACACACAATCAGTTTCAACCATGAAACAAATTGTATCCTTATGCTTTTCTACCATCTCTTCAGGTATTCTCACTCTTTCTTTCATCCGCCTCTATAGAAGCTTGATCACACCAAATAGTTCTCTATCAACCCAAGTACTCTTCTGTCTCCTATAGCTGTTTGTAATCTGTATTATAGTAGGTTCATTATCCTTCCAAGCTCTAGGGTGCATAACAAGGAATTTATGTACAATGTGGATATACATGTGTATTAACATGTTACTCAATTGATGGCGATGATGAAGACAAAAATAAGAGGTATACAATATTGTAGATATATTAGATCGGTTGTTATTTTGTTATTGATGTCAAGAAATTGATTTATGACTTCTATTGAGTTTCCATATCATTCAGAGTATGATATAAGATGAGTGAGTTAAAGAAGAGAGAAAGTGAAAAGTTGTGAAGATGAAGAACTTGATTGGACACCTAATATGGATCACATAATGATAAGGTAATATTGGTATAGTTGTTCTCTACTTTACATTTGATGTTATCAAGTTGGTAGGGTAGATTGGTCAAGTCAGTAAAGGAAATAGTTAAGTTACCGAGCAGGATGAAGTCTATTGGTAAAGGGAAGTGTCTGTTGGTAAGAGACACCGAGGCACCAAGACACCGAGAGAAAGACAAGACACTGAGTACATGAAGTTAGTTACCAAGCATGAAACAAGGATCAAAATGACATTTAATGAAGAGCCACAATAATCTAGAAGATTTGAAGGATAAAGAAAATTTAGTTACATAGAACTATGATCAGAAAAGTTCAAGGTGATGATCTATTGTAAAGATTAAGCGGCAAAAGTGATGGTACCACTTCCAAGAAAATTTAAAGTTCCAAGGTGATGCTAACAAGGTTCACTGAATATCAAATTCATTGAATCAATTCATAAAGTTGATATGATAGCTAAGAGTAAATGAAGGAAAACCTAATCAAGGAGATTAAGAGGCAAAAATGAGTCTATATAAAGGATAAATTTGATTGATAGAGAGGCTAGCGAGTTGAAGTGTGGATGTGCTATTGAGTAAAGCAATGAAGAAGAAAGAGGTGGAAATCTGAGTCTAGAGAAAATAATGATGAAGTGTTGATGCCAGTAGTCAGAGAGCGCATAAGGGATCTGATCAAGCAAGAGGTAGTTGCAGTATTATAGATCAAATTCTATACAGTTTCTTATTAACATTTGAAGTAGGAAAATCTCTTAACCGAGTGGACTTAACAGTCTTTTTGTAAAATCCTTGTGAAAGGTGAGATTATAAAGGAGTGTTTAAAGCCCTTTATCCAAGACACTCCTAATAGGGTGAAGATCCTAACAGATCTAAGGAAAATCCCCTAACAGGGTCATATTTGATAATGTGCATTGTAATCTTTAACAGGATTGGCTCTTAACCGAGCGTACTTCAAAAGAGTATTTTATTTGTGGGTGATAATTCGCACAAAGGTTTTTCCAAAATTGGGTTTCCTCGTTAAATACTGGTGTCATATGTGTTGAATGTTTATTGTGCATGACATTTTCTGATTACTTAAGTTGCTAATTGATATATTGAAGTTATTGTTGATATGGTTAATATTGAAGTTTGTTCTGAGATGAATCAGTGTTTAAGTTTTAAGGTTTAAAGAATCACTTTTTACTGATTCACCCCCCTCTCAGTAAACCAACAATTGGTATCAAAGCTAAGTTCTTTAAAGAAGATAGGTTTAAAAGACTTGAGTAAAAGATCCAAAGACATATAAGAGGGAGGTACCAAAGTTGAATATGGATAACTTCTCTACATGGTAGAGCAGCATGAGGTCTTACTTATCTGGAATTGGAGATTATACAATATACTATCTTGACAATGAGTACTCACCACCACCATTTGGGCCTATGACACTTGAGAAAATAAGAGAAAGGAAAGATCACACACAAGTTATGATTGAGATATCCTCTTCTCTCACCGACCTGTAGTTCAATGACCTTAAAGGATGTGATACACCAAAATAGACGTGGGGTAAGATTGCATTGGTATATGGTGGAGATCAACACGTTCAGAAGGAAAAACCTAAAAGTTTGAGAGACAAATTTGATTCTATGAGAATGAAAGAAGGTGAAACTATTGCATAGTACAATACAAGATTGAAGGAAATTGTGAATGCTATCAGAGGTACTAGAGGACATATAGAAGAAAAATATGTAACAAGTAAACTATGTAGGACATTTTTGCCCATATATACTATCTGTATATCAACAATACAAGAATTGAGATCCATTCCTCAGATGTGTATTTCACTGGATACTACAATTGTTAAGTTGATTGCTTTTGAGATAAATGAATTTAACAATAGTCTACTTGCAACTACTAGGATTGAGTCTGCATTCAAGTCATCTTTGAGAATTGGAAGCTCTAGAGAGTCTAGATCTGGTGATGGTTATGCAAGTAGTGTGAGCGAAAGGTTTTACAAGTGCAAAAGTGAGATAGAAGACCTGTATGCTGAAGATGAAAGAAACCAAGAAGATTTTGAAGCTCTACTAGCTAGAATACTACCAAGAGGAAAAGAAAGATATTGAGGTAAGCTACCTTTGAAATTATTTAACCATAACAAGATTGGTCACATTGCAGCTAGATGTCCTGACAACGACAATGATGATAAGAAAGATAACCGAGATAGTAACAAAAGAGAAAAAATTTAGGAGATTCTGAGATTTCAAGAACAAACGTAAGAAGTCATGCCACATTTCTAATCAAGGACTAACCAATGATGATGACAGTGAAGAGGTTGTGTATATTTCTATCAAGTATTATTCTGATAAATAAATGTATGAAGAATAAAAAACCCTAATCTCACTTGTAAGCAAGAATGATACCTGGATTATAGATAGTGGTTGATCACATCATATGACTGGCGATACACATAAGTTCATTAATATGGAAGAACATGATGGAGGGTATGTTAGATTTGGTAATGATGCTCCATATCCTTTGAAAGGTAAAGGTTCTATAATTCTACTGGATAATACAAAATGTGATGATGTCTATTGGGTTGAACGAGTAAAGTATAATCTGTTGAGTGTGGCATAATTGAACAATACAGGACACCGACTAGAATTTTAGAATGGAAAGGAAAAAGTATTAATCAGAATGGAGTTCTGATTGCCGTTGGAGAATAGTCTAAAGGTAACTTATTATACCTTGATACTTCTACAAAGAGTTGTCTATTTGCTAAAATTGAGGATGTATGGTTATGGCACAAGAGATTCGGTCATGTGAATTTTTGACAACTTAATTAAGGTGAGAATAAAGAATAGAGTTAGAGGTTTACCAAGATTGGAAAAACCTGAAAAATATCATGTGCAAAGGATGTCAAGTTGGTAAGATGACAAAGTCATGTTTTACAAGCAAGTCTTACATTACTCAAGGAATTTTGGAATTAGTGGACATTGACCTTTGTGGACCTATGAGAATACAAATTTATTATGGTGACATATATTTCATTTTATTTGTTGATGATTATTCAAGAATGATGTCTGTTATGTTTTTGAAAGAAAAATTTGATGCTTTTCAAATGTTTAAGTGGTATAAGGCTAGAGTTGAAAAGGAGACTGGAAGACAATTGAAGTGTTTGAGATATGATAGAGGAGGTGAGTTTACATCTGATGAGTTTACACTCTTCTGCAATGAACATGGAATAAAGAGACAAATGTTTGCAATGAGGACACCACAAAAAAATGGTATAGCAGAAAGAAGAAACAAATACATTGTTGATTGTTCAAGAACATTGATGATTGAGAAGGGTATTTCTTAAACATTTTGGAGAGAGGTAGTCAACACTGCAACATATACACGAAATTGAGTACAACTGAAGAAAGGTACAAACAGGACTCCATATGAGATATGGTATGATCATAAACCAAATGTAAGTTATTTCAAAGTATTTGGAAGTAAATGTTACATTCTAAAAGATGCTAGAGATGAAAAGTTTGATTCTAAAGGAGATAAAGGAATATTCTTAGGATATTCTACAAAAAACAAAAGCTTACAAGTGTTTGAACAAGTCTACTAACAAAATTGTAGAAAGTGCAAATGCAAGGCTTGATGAATTTGCAGAGAATAATTAATAAGACAACAAGACGGAACCCAAGGACTACCAAAGATTTGTATATGTTCAACCTGAGATTATTGATACCTTACCTAATGCACAAACCACGGAGGAAGCTGAATAGAGAGAACCACCATCAAATGATGAAAATGAAGAACTTCCACCACCTAGCGAGCCTATTCTAGCAAAGTATGTGAGAAGACAACACTCACCAAGCAAGCTTATTGGAGACAAGAATGCTGGAGTTATGACTAGACGTAAGGTAAGAGATAACACATGCTTAATTTATGAATTTCAGCCAAGAAAAGTAAAAGATGCATTGGAGAATGAAGATTGGATTAAAGCTATGAAAGAAGAAATAAATCAGATTGAAAAGAGAAACACATGGACTTTGGTACTGAGACCTAAGGATAAAAATGTTATTGGTACAAAGTGGATTTTTAGAAACAAACTGAATGAACATGGAGATGTAATTAGGAACAAAGCAAGACTGGTTTGCAAAGGGTATGCAAAAGAAGGTATTGATTATGGTGAGACTTTTGCACCTGTTTCTAGATTAGGAGTTAGAATTCTACTAGCATATGCAACTTATAAAGGATTTAAAGTTTATCAAATGGATGTCAAGTCTGCATTTCTTAATGGTATTCTTGAAGAAGAAGTCCTTATTAAACAACCTAAAGGATTTGTTGAGAATAATAACAAGGACATGGTATGTAAACTGCAAAGGCATTGTATGGTTTGAAACAAGCATCCTGGGCATGGTATAAAAGGTTGCATTCATATTTAATCAAGATTGGATTTCAAAGAACAAGTGACAACAATAATGTGTATTTGAAATGTGACAGTAATAACAAGATTTTGATTGCTAAAATATTTGTTCATGATATTATTTTGGGAGGAAATAACACATAATGCAGATCTTTTACTGAGGAGATGAGAAAGGAGTTTGAGATGTCCATGATAGGGGAGATAAAATTATTTCTTGGACTACAGATTCAACAAGTCAAGGATGGGATCAACATCACACAATCAAAGTACATCAAGGAGATCCTAAAGACATTTGGTATGGAAAATTCAAGACCAATTGGAACACCGATGGTTACTAGTTGCAAATTATCAAAAGAAGACGAGTCAAAGGAAGTGAATGAGACACTCTATCAATCAATGATTGGTAAGTTACAAATATGTTGTACATAGAAAACTTGATATTGCTCATGCGGTAGGTATTGTTGCAAGATTTTTTTCTGATCCAAAGGAATCACACATGTCTGCAGTCAAAAGAATATTTAGATATCTGAAAGGTAATGAAGAATTTGGTCTACTATACGAGAAAGGAGGAGATTTTGACTTGAAGGTTTACATTGATGCTGACTGGACTGGAAACATTGATGATACAAAAAGTACAAGTGGAGGAGATTTATTTTTAGGAGAAATATTAGTGACATGGCTAAGTAAGAAACAAATTTGTATATCACAATCTAATGTCGAGGCAGAATATGTTTCTACAACTATGAATTGTGTAAACATTGTATGGATCAAACAACTACTTTAAGGTATGCAAGAGGAGAATATTAATCTAGTTACTATTTTATGTGATAACACTAGTGCTATCAACATATCAAAGAATCTGGTGATGCATTCTTAGACCAAGCACATTTCTATCAACTATCATTACTTGAGAGAACAAGTTCAAGACAAGCATGTGATATTGGAGTATGTGAATTCAAAGGAGTAGTTAGAAGACATATTCACCAAGCCACTACCGAAGGATGATTCTGAGTATCTTAGAGGTAAATTAGGGGTCATACCCCTCTCCAACATTCACTAGAGAAAGATGCATGCTGCATCAATTCTATAATTCATTAGAATATCTATTTTGTGAGTTGATTCTAGTGTTCACACTTTAGGTGATGCCTGATGCTGTGCAAAATAATTATATATGCAATGATATATCAGTACATTCTAGGTATGATCCACCACTTGAACAAAGTTTTTTAGGAGTATGTATCTTTGGTATTGTTGTCAAAGAGGGAGAATAAGTGATTGATGATTACAGAGAAAAGACAAAATGTGAAATGGACACACATAGGGAGAAAAAGAAAAAGAACATGAAGCTAAGAGGGAGCAAAGATGAAACATAGATATTAGAGTATGCAATCATCAATTGACAATGTTGCCATCAATGCCAAAGAGGGAGATTATTACTCAGCTGATGGTGATGATGACGAATACCGAGATAAGAGATATACAAGATTTTAGATGGATTAGATCAGTTGTTATTTTATCATTGATGTCAAGCAATTTATTTTTGAATTCTATTGAGTTTCCATATCATTCAGAGTATGATATAAGATGAGTGAGTTAAAGAAGACATAAAGAGAAAAGTTGTGAAGATGAAGAACTTAATTGGGCAACTAATATAGACCAAACAATGATAAGATAATATTGGTATAATTTTTTTCTATTTTACATTTTATGTTATCATGTTGGTAAAGCAGGTTGGTCATGTCGAGAAAGGAAATAGTTAAGTTATCGAGCATGCTGAAGTCTATCGGTAAAGGGAAGTGTCTATCGGTAAGAGACACCGAGACACCAAGACACTGAGAGAAAACCAAGACACCGAGTACATGAAGTTAGTTACCGAGCACAAAACAATGATCAAAGAGAAATTTAATGAAGATCCACAATGATCTAGAAGATTCCAAGGATAAAGAAAATTTAGTTACAGAGATCTACGATCAAGAAAATTCAAGGTGATGATCTATGGTAAAGAGTAAGTGGCAAAAGTGATGGTACCACTTCCAAGAAAATTTCAAGTTCAGAGGTGATGCTAACACAGTTCACCGAATATCAAATTCATTGAATCGGTTCATAAAGTTGATTTGACTACTGAGAGTAAACGAAGGAAAACCTAATCAAGGAGATTAAGAGGCAAAACTGAGTCTATATAAAGGATTAGTTTGAATGATAGAGAGGCTGGCAAGTTGAACTGTGGATGTTCTACTGAGTAAATTAGTGAAGAAGAAAGAGGTGAAAATTCAAGTCTAGAACAAAGACTGATGAAGTGTTGATGCTAGTAGTTAGAGAGCACATAAGGGATCTAATCAAGCAAGAGGTAGTTGCAATATTACAGATCAAATTATATATGTTTCTTATTAACATTTGTAGTAGGAAAATATCTTAACCAAGTGGAATTAACAATCTTTTTGTAAAATCCTTGTGAAATGTGACATTCTAAAAGAGTGTTTAAAGCCCTTCAACCAAACCACTCCTAATAGGGTGAAGATCCTAATAGATCTGAGGAAAATACCCTAACAGGTCACATTTGAAAATGTGCATTGTAATCTTTAACAAGATTGGCTCTTAACCGAGCATATTTCAGAAGAGTATATTTATTTATGGGCGAGAATTTCCACATAGGTTTTTCCCAAATTGGGTTTCCTCCTTAAATAATGGTGTCATATGTGTTGAATGTTTATTGTGCATGACACCTACTGATTACTTGAGTTGCTGATTGATATATTGAAGTTATTGTTGATTCGATTAATATTGAAGTTTGTTTTACCGATATGAATCAATGTTTAAGTTTTAAGGTTTAAAGAACCATTTTTTAGCGATTCACCCCCTCTCAGTAAACAAAAATAAAAAATGACCCAATCCTGAATGCCTTTGACTTATCTTGCTTTATCTTCCTTACAGTTTCCATGAATTGTTGTGCAAGTACTTCATATAGGTTGTATTTGACATTTTCTTTTACCATTCTATATGCCATCATAATGAATCCAGCTGATACTGAGTTAGGTCGGTTACTGTAGTGAAGTTTGTAACCAAGAATCATTGAAAATAATCTCACATGTTGCTAAAATATGTCGGCTATGGTCATCGCCCTCTTATCCCATCTAGAACAAGTTAGGGTTTCCACTTGCTTCTTTGTGTTCTTTTTTGCAACAGGGATAATACCAGTACTATCCAAACTTATTATGTCATGAATCAATTTATTGCATATCTTCATAGGCTGATCTCCAATCTATATAAAATGATCATGTAATCTACTCAAGATAATCTTAATCCATTCCTTCGTCAAACTCATATAGTTCTACCATTCACATAATGCCGAGATTTTCAAGATGGCCGAACTCATCTTTCCATTTGCCATCTTCCTTGATCATATCTTTCATCTCTTTATAGATCTCAAAATCTCCCATAGACTCAAATTTACAATGTATGTATGCCCTAATATCCTCAACATGTAGAATGTCTTAGGGTGTTTGTGAAAATGCATATTCGGGACCATCTTTGGCAAATTTATAGGGATGTTTGTTAAAATTGTATCTAGGTCTTTCATTGACATAAAAAATCAATGGAGTATCCATAATCAAATCTTGCAAGTAATAAAAAATATCCATTGTTTGATGAATATGTGAATTCACACTTAGTCAATCTCAAGGTGTCATGGTTTTCTTGCTTGCTTCACTGATCTCCTTCAAATCTATTTTGAATAGTGATTAGATATGTTCAACTGAGTAGATTTATACTTCTCCATGTACAAATTGGTACGTTTCCCAATAACCTTAACTCTACAAATGATCCAGTCGATCATTAATTTGGCTATCACAAGATACAATGTGTATAGCTATGCGATCTCAAATATACATTTAAAATCAAACATATATTCTCTCCATAAGCTCGCAAAAGCTTATTCCACATAAACAAGGGCTGGATGGTTTTTTGTTGTATTTCTCAAAAGCTCCCCCTAAGGCCATGACTGTCTATTTAGGTTGATATAACAACATTAGGTGAGTGTTCAGTAGAAACTAATGAATCTCCCTGAACCTTAGGCTCACTCTGTTCCTTCGCTTTCCAAACTTTACCACTTTCTTTCACAAATTGTTTGTCAAACTCTTCCAAGTATTCTGCCATACTTTTTCCAACATCACCAACATTTTTCTTTATAACAATAGGAACTGGTCTTTTTTTTCCTATAGCACCATTATACCTGCAAGACTTTGCTATATTTCCATGATTTTTACATTTGTAACAAGTAGGAGATGATCTGTTCTGATTAACCCATAACCTGTAGTTCCTTGTAATATATCCAAAGTTGTTGCATTTGTAACATGTAATCTTAGTTGTTGTTTCTTCTCTGATGTAGTCTTGTTTAGTGTGAGATTGATCAGGTTTTCTATATTTTGTCTTCTTGTGTCCATATTCATAGCAATTGAAACAATAACCAGAAAATGGTTTATAAGGAAATTTACCTTTGCAATCTCTTTTCATGTGACCAATTTTTTCGCATCTAAAAAATCTACCTCTGAAAGGTTTGATCTTCTCTCTAGCTTCTTCTTCAGTAAGTTTTTCTATATCTATATTTTCTTCAGATTTATTTTCTTGAGATTTAGAACATTTAACTTTATCAAAGCCAACTCCTGTCATGTCACCTTTAGGCTTCTGTCTTTCCCTCTGTTCATCAATCTTGTCCAGTATTAGCATCCTCATTCAAAACATCACACAACTAACTAAGATGAACAACAAAAATCACTTCAAACTTAGAGTTGCACACAGTAGTCCCAACTACAAGGGTTTGCCCAAAGTAATTTTTGCCGATCTTATTTACTTTACAAAAATTTACATATATAGGTCTTCTTCAAAATGACCCATTTCAATAATGATTGCCTCTTTACAATATTCTGAGAGGAAAATTCTAATAATAAACCTGGTCGGATACAAAAACTGACAAAGCTGACAAAATGCCAAAAATGGCTACAATATACAAAAATTGGGAAGATGACACAGGTCAACAGATTCTATGCCTTCTTCTGTGTAACAAATTTTCCTCTGTAAGCCTTCATTGCATCTGTTACCTTTCCCAAATCCTGAGCATTCAGAATGATTATATTGTCAGCTCGGATCATCCAAAAATTATGCATCTCTGTCAGTTCATCCAACTTGGCAATCCGGGATTGGAGCTTCTCCGATTTCTTTTTGATCACATCTATTGCGGAAATCTCACTGATTCTTGACACTTGGAAGTTAGTCGGATCCACAATCTCATCTATGAAAGCAAGAAACTTAGCTTTCATTCACTCTATATTCACCAACTTGTCACTTTTGGAAACTTGAGATTCCGTGTGCAACACTTTCAAAAACTCAAACAGTTTATCCATATCCTTTTGCACTAACTTAACCATAGTCTTGAGTTCATTTGCTGATTTGTTTGAATTTTCAACCACGAACTCCAGAGACTGTCTCCAGTGAAACAATGGCTCCTGTCCGGTCTTGAGGATACCATTGGAGATTACAACACTAGTCTTGATATCAATCACCTCCTGCAAGGTGGCTAATTGCTCGGTCAATCCAGTGGATGCATTATAGATAGTCTCCTGGTGTTTTGATGCCGTATCCTTCAATTTGTCTGCATCAAGTAGAAGGTTACCTAAATTCTCAATGACAATGGGGCCTTGAAAATTCATCGCCTCTATCCATGCTCTGCCAATTTTCCCAAACCATCTCTCTTGCTGCAGCTTCAGTAGCAAGTTCTTATTCTCTTCCGCATTAGGGTCAAACTGAGCAGATGAAGTAGTGCCAAGAGAAGATTTAATATACTCAACTAGCTCCTTATTTTTAGACTTGAGGACTTCCTTGTCTTCTTGGAGTTCTTCTAACCTATCCTCAATCTACTCATTGGTGGTTTTCCAAATACTCACCATTGAGTCATGGCACCCCTAGGTCCACAGTTTTAATCTGGAAATATTGAGCTGAAAGCTCATGAAACTTTCCTTCTTTCTGTGGCTTTGCTATTTCCATTAGCATATGCCCGATTGTGGAATCATGGGAAAGGGCTACCACAGACTTTTGCTTCTTCGCCTTCTTTTCCAGTGGCTGAGATGAGGTTGCCTTAAGGATCAGGTCCTTTGAAGAAATGGCCTCCTCATGTCATTTATTTTTCTTCTCAATGGTTTCCTCCAACCATGAGTCTGTGGATAGCACCTTAATTGAAGACTGAAGAGCCGTAGGATCAAACAACTTCTGGGCCACTGGAGGAGTCCGCTTGTTTTGTGGTGGAACAAGGAAGGAGGCAACCTTAGTCACTGAAAGGGCCAGTGTATTTACAGGCTGAGAGGAATCCTGACCATCCATGGGATTTGTGTCATCCAAGGTGATAACTAGACTTGGTGAGGGAGGCTTAGTCACAAGTACCTCTTGTTCTTTCTTCTTTTCCTTTTCCTTATCTTCTTCCTTCTCCTCTTCATTTCCAATGTTCAGGAGCGAACTATCTTCGCAGGTCAGAGTGATGGGAATAGTGTTTTCTGGGGGCTGGTCACCTCCTTGCCCAGCAGATTGCACTGTGCTTACTGAAACTGATGGTGCCACATAATAAGTAACTGCTAAATATGATTGCTTAGCTCTTGAAGTCGTTCCTCTGGATGAACCTACGCTAGAAGTTCTTTTCCATCGCGCTCTTGTCCATTCTACCCACTTGTCGATTCTCTTGATAATGCCTCTCATGAGAAGCTCCAATGAATCAATCACTGGACCAATTGGTGGAGAGGAAGAAATGGGCAACACCTTGATCTAGTTTTAGGACGAAGGGTGCATGAAGAGGCTGTCATCTGCAAGATCAGATACATCAACAATATTATTATACATTGTAATTTCATCCCAAGGTAAACGGGACCACAATTTCTCCCATGTCTGATACTCATTAAAACACTTGGCCCAAAAATCTTCAATATCTGGGACATGTCTGTAGGCATGTCTGAGATTCAGGTGGTCTCTAACAAAACCCATAGGATCATATTGAGGCCTAATAACCTCATAATCAAGCAGCTTGATCTTATCCTCAAAACTCTTTACTAAATTATGGGCATCAGATTTGGACGCACAGGAATACAGACCAACCACCATGGGGAAGGAAATTTTGGCGGTCTTCTTCACAGTTGAACACAGAGTGTTCACTTCCAATATCTACTGAAAAATCTCCACCAAGACCACCTTATCTTCAGGATATCGGGGTAGTCTCTTAGGAAATCTGGAGAAGGCTCCTATCCAAAGATAAGAGAAACTTGGGAATTAGATGAAAGAGCATCCATACTGACTGATTGCCAAGATGGCCTCTGGAAAGAATCTTCTTTCTGGAAAGCCTTGAAGTTCCTGACATATTCTCATTGTGAATGCATCATTCATAGCAGTATATTCCTCAAAGCTCTGATGCAATTGTAGATTCGGGTAGAACTCATATATTTTGGTGTTGTCAAAATTCTGGATTTCTGGTAAGATGAGCCACAAGTGCTGAGTCGCCAGAGCATAGATCAAGTAAGAAGACACGTAGAACTATTTGAATCCTTGACAAAAAATCATCCAGGATGCTAGCTTCTAACACAGGATTTTTGCCCAATCAATGAACATATTTTCTGCACAGACAGCTTGAACAAGAAACAAATTATGTTCAACTAGATCCAAGATCTCGGGTTTTTCGTCCAATCTGGTCAACAGGGCCAGAATATCAACAATTTCCCTCTTTAGGGTTGTTTCGAAGAGAGTTTTCAACATCTTACTTTTCTTTGATCGAGGGGTCTGGAACCGGGTCTTCTGCATGTCTTCCCTCCTTAGAGTCTTCTTTTCATTGAACATAGATGCAGATGAAATGAAGTCGATATCGCAATATACATCTTTCGCCAGAATTCCAAAAGTGGATTGGATTAGGGATTTATCAATCATTAGCATGATAGACTGATCTGGGAATAGTTTTTTCTTTGTCACTGGGTCGTATTTCTCTATACATTCTCTGATGAGCTCAGGAGCTTGAACTGGCATTGGAAACCCTACAGCTTCTACTAGACCAGCGTCCTTAAGCTTTTGTGTAATAGGGTAAACTGTATGAGAATGCAATCTTCTATGCAAATCTTCGAGAACAAAGAATCTTAGAGATGTGTAGGAAACATTTTTAAATTCACTTTCAATACCAATTAATCTGTCGTAACTAGAATCTTTAACAACCATTTACTGTAACACTGATAACATGAGTGAAGACAAATGACTTGCTAATAAAAAATGGTGAGCATTAAACGATGGTGAATGTTGAAGTAATAGCCGCTAAGATCCAAACGTTGGCGCCACACAAATGACATTAAGGTGACCTAACAGACGCAATGACAGGATTAGCATTTAATTTTTGATAATCAACGACTATTTGAAATTCACGTTTTGGAGAAAATAACGGCCTCAAAATCCTTAAACTTACACTTAAATTTATATTCATTAACCGCTTGCTGAAACAAATCTTTAGTCTTGCAGAAAGAGAACATACTTTCCTTCCGATGTTGAAATGAATGATCATTAGACCATTTTACCCTGTGCAGAAAAATAATATAAGAGAAAACTTTTCCTATAAGCCTGTTTCCTTTATTTTGGAAAAGTATTCCGACGGCTTCACCTTTTATCCTTTGCACACTTAAACAACTTCTTTTCCATCAGGAGCACTTAAATTCTTATTTTCTCTTTTCACTTGTGTCAGGGTTGCACCTTTGAGACCAAATTTTCTGGACTCTACATGATCACCACCACTACTCCACAACTTGATATCTCCGAGAGTTGAAACAATCTTTTTATGAAGAAAAGCTTTATCAATCACTTATATAAAACACATGTTTATCTTTCGGAAAAACATATTGAGCACTACAGATCCGAGGGTGACTACTTCTCATTTGGGAGATGCTATGACACTCTTTTCCTGGCATACCTAGATCACCTAAACACTGGATGAAGTAGAAAGATTGAATACCCGCTAGGCTCAAATAGGTAGGGAAAATAATTTATCTGATAAGCACATTAGGGGAAGGTTTCAAGATGAATGAGAAGTAGGTCACCAAAGAACAATTTTACCCCCTAGGACCTAAAGACTATTTAACTAAAAATTGGAAACAGCTGGCTCTGACTAGGGACTTAGACATGCCAATGTCTGAGAAGGGACCCAGAGTCTCTGGTTTCACACAACAAGACCGACAAGAAAAAAAAAGGGCAGACTAAACTAAAACACACAACAGGAAAGGAAACTAAACTAAACTAAGACTAAGAAAGCAGGAGAAACACAAAGCAAACCTACCTATACTAACACTAACCTGCAGGGATGACCTACTTTCACTTGAGTATTTGGTAGAGCTTTAGATCCTAGCCATTGTAGGAGAATGGAAGATTCTCTCCAGAAGGATATGCTACAATAAAGGAATTATTCTGGTTCACCTCTATAATCTTGAATGGTCCTTTCCAAAGTGAGTCAAACTTATGATGCTTTCCTTTGGACTCGTGCCTTTTATCCCATAGTAGGACCAAGTCACCTTGCATAAAATTTCTTGGTCTGGCCTTCTTATCAAAGAATGTCTTCACTCTCCTCTGATGATCAGTTATGTGGTCAACAAGATTTTCCCATTCTTCCTCCAATTTGTTCAGATACATGATTCATTTCTCCAGACCATTTTGGAAAACTGGATCTTCAATTACTTGCTGTAGCCTGCAAATGGATAACTCTAGTGGAAGTGGGAGACTAGGTTCAATTCTGTAAACCAACTTAAAAGGGAATATCTCGATAGATCGTTTAGGTGTTATCCTATCCGCCCATAGAGCTTCATGCAATTTATTGTGCCAATCCTTTTGACTCTTTGAAACTAGTTTCTTCATTATGTTAATTAGGTTCTTGTTGCTTGACTCAGCCTAACCATTTCCTTGAGGGAAATAATTGGATGAGTGACTAAGATGGATACTATTGTTGTAGCAGAACTCTGTAATCTCTGAAGAAAATAAATATGTGGCATTTTCCATCATTATATTGAATGGCACTCCAAACCTTACCAAGATATTCTCTTTGGTAAACTCACAGACCACCTCAGATGTGGTTTTTTGGTAGGCTTAGCCTCAACCCACTTGGTAAAGTAATCCATGGTGGTTATGACATATAGGTGACCTGCAAAAGAGGGAGGATTTATCAGACCAATGAAATCAAGCCCCCATTGCTGAAAGGGACCCTCAACTACAACCGGCTTTAATGGGAGAGTAGCCAACTAAGGCTTACTGGAAAACATACAACATTTATCACACTTGGCCACCCAATTCTAGGAATATTTAAACATGCCAGGCCAGTAGTAACACTGCCTCACAATTTTATATGCAGTGACTGTGGACAAGAAGTGTCCACCACACGCCTCATTATGGAAATCCTGGAGCAATCTCTCTTGTTGTGACCTGTCCACACACCTTAAAAAAGTTCCATCTATTGCCCTCTTATATAACTGGTCATCATAAATGACATACTTGGCTTCTTTGGTCTTCAAATCTCTTCTCTGTTTGTATGTCAATACTTTTAGGAAATATCCATAAGTAAGGAAATAGGCAATGTTTGAAAACTAGGGATCAAGAAGACTAACCATTAACACCTTTAGAGAATCCTCCTCATGAGCTATTTCCTGATTTTCTGCCATTATTTTACACAAATCATTTCCTCTAAACAACTTTGTTGGCTTGAGTTCAATATCATATGCTTGTACCTTTTCTATCCATGCACCTCTAGTATTACATCCTATTTCTTGTTGTGTTAGAATGCTCTTAACAACAGAATCATGAATATAAATAATAGAATGGGAATGTAATACATAGAATCTAAAATTCTTCAGTGCCCTTACCACCACATATGCATGCTTCTCCATTTGAGAATATCTCAGTTCATGATCCTTGAGCAGAGTTCTCATGAATGCAATAGGCGCTTGAATTCCTTCATTGTTCTCTTGCATCAAGATAGCAGACAATGTATGAGCTAATGCGTAATAGTACAATATGAACTGCTTGGTATAATCTGGATGCACCAACACAGGTGCTCTGGCTATAGTGTGCTTGATTAAATCAAAGGCCTTCTTCCTAGAGTCATTCCACTTGAAACTTTGACTACCCTTCATCATATCAATTATGCATTTTGTAATCTTGGAAAAGTCAGGAATGAACCGCCTGAGAAAGTTTACCTGCCCAAAGAATGATCTTGTTCCGGATTTGATTGCCGATAGGTTCAATTATTGGATGGCCTTCACGTGCTTAGGGTCAATTCAGATTCCTTCATGGGAAAAAATATGACCGACCAGTCTACCTTCGGTGACACAGAAAAAAAACTTCTTGGGGTTAAGGGAGATGCCATGGGCTCTGCATCTTTTTAGCACTTTCTCAAGATCTCTTAAATGATCTTCTCTCTTCTTAGAGAAGACTGTTAAATCATCCAAGTATATAACTATTATTCTATCTTGGAGGTACACAAATGAAGATTTCATTTCCCTCTGGAAGGTAGCTCCAACATTGATAAGCCCAAAGGGCATTCTATTGTAAGAAAATGTTCCCCAAGGAGTGGTGAATGCTGTCTTATACTTGTCTTCTGGGTCCACCTCAATCTGGTTAAAACCTGAGAATCTGTCCAACATGGACATCATTTCGGATCCAACAACTTTTTGTAGTATATGATCCATGTTGGGTAAGGCGTAATTATCCTTCAGAGAAGATTGGTTCATATTTTGGAAATCTACACAAATTCTGATTTCTCCATTCTTCTTCCGGACGGGCACGATGTTGGCTATCAATGTCGAGTGATGTATGGGGTAGATAATTTTTGCCTCCAACATCTTGTGAAATTACCTAAAAATGGCATCTGAAACCTTAGGATTGTACTTTTGTTGCTTTTTCCAGAAGGGGACAGCTTCAGGCTTGAGAGGGATCATGTGCTTGAAGTCTCCATTCCAGAAAGTTTTGAGGTCTTCATAGCCCCAAGAAAACACATCCTTATACTGGGAGATTAGGTGTTTAGCCTTTTGTCTTTCCTTTTTTATGCAAAAACTGCCAATATTTATCATCTTAGGTTTATTTTTAGTGCCTATGTTCATTCCCTCGAAATCCCCTGAGGTACCACCTTTCCTATCTCTTTCTTTTCTAATATATGCATCGTGTCTATCAAAAAGTTTTTCAAGGGAGATTAGGTGTCGAGGAATTTTGTTACCTTTTAAGCTCCAACTCCTTCTTGCTGTCTGGAGAGATATCCTTGCAGGTACTAGAGCTTCCTTCAAAATATTGATCACTGAACTGATCTGATCCTTTCATGAAAGCTTGTATCTGCTTGTCACTGATGAAGACTTGCCAGATTTCCACATTATCTGGAACATTTGACCTAAAGAGAACTTCAACTTTGTATTCCTTATCTCCTATTTCTGGATGTGGGAGGAGAAGTGAAGCTGAGGCGGCCAAAAAATTTGGTCTAGTGTTCTACTCTCTTGGAACAACCTGGATTGAAAAGGCATCAAAGTCCTCTATCTCATCCCAGAGTATGTTCCTATAACTCCGTAATCTCGTATTTTTCACTGCATACTACGCTCAAACTTGTCTCACTATCAACTCTGCATCACCAAGTACTTTAAGGATTTTCACCCTCCTTTTCTTTGCAACAACAATGCCTAGCAACAGAGCTTCATATTCCGCTGTGTTATTAGTGTTCTTAAACAGCAATTTATAAGAAAGTTGTATCATGTCTCCTTCTAGGGGAATAAGAACTACGCGAGCCCTCGATCCCATAGTAGCACAACTGTTGTGGAACTCCAGGGTCTAGATATCCCGACTGTTAGTAATTTTTGGCATTTCATCTTGATGATTGAAATCTGAAAACATCATATAATTGCCGAATTCCATCTACTGGTAGAGGATTTGTGCCTTAGGGTCATCAGACTTCATTACTGTGAATTTGGCTTTTTCCTCTGGCTCCAACTTTATCTTCTTATTTCCCACCGATATTATAGCATGGGACCAGTCCATCTTGATTTCTCCACCTATGTCTCTACAAAAGCTTCTGCTTAGAAGCATACTGTAGCTGGCCAGAATATCAGCTACCAGGATGGTTAGCTTCATCCTCTTTGCAGGGTGTGCAGTTAATGCAACTTGTGCATCCTTTACCTAACGTAGGAGTGGAACCTGTGTAGCATCCATTGAATAACATCGGCCAAAGGTTTTAGTAAGGGTCAATCCAAGGGCTTTAGCAACAGAGGCGGGCATGACATATCAGAGGCTCCAGAGTCAATAATACAGTTGCTTAGTTTATGACCATTAACAAAAATGGAGACATAGAATGGGTCAGGCTTCTGGCCATGAGCAATGGCTAAGATTAAAGAATCTTCTTATTGAAAGAGCAAGGGAAGGATAGGTTATTCATTGTTTAAAGGGGCATTGCTAGGAGGTTCATCACTAACAGTAGAATTTATATTAGGCTGCATTATGGAATTAGCATCACTTTTACAATAATCTACAAGCTTTTGAAGTTCAGTAGGATGATTTTTTAAATATTCTAAGGGAGACACTTGGAATCTAGAATCCTTGCAGTATTGAATTATATCAAAGGAAGACAGAGACTTACCATTTGTTTCAGACTTCGAGTGATCCTTCTTCCAAGATGAAGAAGTAGAAGCTCCAGGTGCACCAGCTGAAGGACCAGGTGCAATGTTCCGGGGAGGAAAAGAGTTTCCAAAATTTTTGTCTCTCTGACTTCTTGCTGCCACTGCCATTTGAATTCTATCCATGGTGGAAAAGCAATCACCTCTGACTTTGAAATCAGATTCATACTCCAAAAAGAAATTACCAGAGTCGCCATGGGGAGTAGAATCTTCTTCACTTTAAAGATATTCAATAGTCAGCTCATTTATTGAAGCTAGCTATCTATATCTATTCATCTCTGGACAACTATTACCATCATGGTTATCTCTTAGATGAAAAATGCACATATTATGCTTTTTAGCTGCCTCAATGGCGAGCTTTTCCTGAGCTGGTGGCAATTGCAACTATTTACCTTCATGTTGTTTTCTGGGAATATCTTAGTAAGGCTTCTGGAAGGATGGGGTAGACTTTCCCATTTTTTTCTTAAGGGAAATCATCTCATTAGACAATTTCTGAAGCATTGCCTCAGTATTTCCGGTTACACCAGAAATAGAGCTTGTGGAGGCACCACTCTGCACTTCTCTCTTCCATTTCCTGGCAGCTATGAGGTCATCCTCTAACTCAATTGCTAGAGTCTGAGCGATTTGCAGATTAGCCACATGCACTTGTCTGATTTGGAAACTTATGTCAGGAGGCATGGAAATGATAAAGAACATCTTTTGGTTGTCAGTTGTAGGCTTGCTAGCAGCAGGGATCCTGTTAGCCAGCTTGTTAAACCTTGCAATAAAATCCCTCAAAGGAACACTAGGTTCTTTCTTTATCTGAGTGAGCTGAGTTAGAAGTGTATGCTCATCTTTTGTACTTTTATAGCGGGCTTCAAAGCAGTTCTTCATATCATTCCAACTAGTTATGCATCCCATAGGGAGATGTTGAAACCAGTCAGCAACATTTTCTATTAAAGTCTCTACAAACATTCTTACTGCTACATCTTCATGCTGAGGGTTTACAATGCTGCATGCGGCAAAGAAGGCTTCAATATGCTCATCAGAAGATACTTTCCCATCTCCATTGAACTTGGGAAATTTATTTTGGGAAGCTTGAGGTAAGTTGTTATTAGCTCCTAGCTGAAGAGGCCCAATGACATTACCCCAAGGGACGACCATTGAAACAAGGAGGGTTACTGGCACAACTGGAAAATTTATATTGGTAGGAGAAACTACTCCGTGAAGAGTAAGGGCATTACACAACAACGGGGTAGTATTACGGATGATAGGAGGTATAGAAGAATGGCTATGAATCTGGGAAATAGGGCGTGGTAGTGGCAAGAGAGCACCACGGATACCTAGAAAGACAAGATCCCAGACATTGGTTCTTCCTCTTCTGAGAGGGCCTTCTAACAAAGGGAACTTAGCCTTCTACAATTCTTCAAACAAAGGATCTTTATGTCCCTCTCTTCAGACACTTCGGGTATACTTAGGATCCAGAGCTACCAAACCTGTTTATTGCAGCTGCGTAGATCTGAATCTTCTTTCCTGTAACGCTCCCTCCCAATATTCAACGTTGACCTCTTCTCTTTCTGGCTCAAAGATGATTCTTTTGTATTGGTAAGGGGATTTTTCGCTTCTCCAGGCAAGGATATTCAACTAGTTTATAATGTCGTCTTGCTTGTCCTGGATGCGAAGATTATGTTGCTCTAGTGGGACTTGTCCTTTGTGAGGCAACACCATTTCTCCTTAAGAGTGATATACATAATGTAGCATTAGGAATGCCAAATAGATAAGTTCTAAATCACTTAGTAAATCCATAGACAAACTTACTAAGAAAACTTAGAAAAATTAGGAGTTCTCCCCAGCAGAGTCGCCAAAAACTGTTGGTTTATAGTTTCTTTACTTTTAAATTTGATTTATATAATGACTCTTGAAAATACGCAATATTGGATTTTGTAGAATAAAAAGTAACCATAGACTGGGTCAATGGTAGGAATCTATCAATGACCCCTGAATTGAAAGGTACAGTATCCCTTATGTGAAAGATATGAAATGAATTTTGTCTTTTGGTTTTTAGGGGTATGCTCTTAACCGGAGAGTAGAAGAGGTTCAATAAAGTTTTTCAAAGCTTCAAACAACTCAGGAAATGAATGGGGATTTACTAAAAAACATGCAATTTGAAATGCAAACTATCATGCAGTGCGGGATGAATGCAAACTACCATCTACCAACAAAGATGAAGAAAGAAGGTGTAACAATGCAATTCCCGGATCGCTAAGATTGTGAAACTTTGACAATAACTAGATTATCTTAATATCATTCCCTATTAACCTTCTTCCTAAATCTTTATGCAAGACCTAATGTATTGAACTAAGATGTGCAATGAAATGAAAACAGAGTGCTTTTGCTAAAGATAGTAAACATACAATCCACTGAATGAGAATAACAAAACCCAGTTCATTACTATTCATTCAATTTCTAGTATTAGCATCCTCATTCAAAACATCACACAACTAACTAAGATGAACAAAAAAAATCAATTCAAACTCAGATTCGCACACAGTAGTCCCAGCTATAGGGGTTTTCCCAAAGTAATTTTTTTCCGATCTTATTTACTTTACAAAAATTTATATATATAGGTATTCTTCAAAATGACCCATTTCAATAATGATTGCCTCTTTACAATATTCTGAGAGGAACATTCTAATAATAAACTTGGCCAGTCACAAAAACTGACAAAGCTGACAAAATGCCAAAAATGGCTACAATATACAAAAGTTGGGAAAATGACACAGGTCAACAAATTCTATGCCTTCTTCTATGTAACGGCTTTTCCTTTGTAAGCCTTCATTACATCTATTACCTTACCCAAATACTGAGCATTCAGAATGATTATATTGTCAGCTCGGATCATCCAAAAATCTGCATGCATATCTGTCAATTCATCCAACCTGGCAATCCGGGATTGGAGCTTCTCCAATTACTTTTTGATCACATCATCTATCACGAAGAGCTCACTGATTCTTGACACTTGGAAGTTAGCCGGATCTGCAATCTCATCTATGAAAGAAAGAAAATTAGCTTTCATTCGCTCTGTATTCAGCAACTTGTCACTTCCAAAAAATTGAGATTCTGTGTGCAACACTTTCAAAAACTCAAATAGTTTATCCATCTCCTTTTGCACTAACTTAACCATAGTCTTGAGTTCATTTGCTGATCTGTTTGAATTTTCAACCATGAACTCCAGAGATTGTCTCCAGTGAAACAATGGCTCCTATCTGGTCTTGAGGATACCATTGGAGATTGCAACACTAGTATTCATATCAATCACCTCCTACAAGGTGGCTAATTGCTCGGTCAATCCAGTGGATGCATTATAGATGGTCTCCTAGTGTTTTGATGCTGTATCCTTCAATTTGTCTGCATCAAGTAGAAGGTTACCTAAATTCTCAATGACAATGGGGCCTTGAACCTTCATCGCCTCTATCCATGCTCTGCTAATTTTCCCAAACTGTCTCTCTTGCTCCAACTTCAGTAGCAATTTCTTATTCTCTTCCGCATTAGGATCAAACTGAGCAGATGAAGTAGTGCCAAGAGCAGATTTAATATACTCAACTAGCTCCTTATTTTTAGACTTGAGGACTTCCTTGTCTGCTCAAAGTTCTTCTAACCTATCCTCAATCCTCTCATTGGTGGTTTTCCAAATACTCACCATTGAGTCATGCACTGGCACCCCTAGGTCCACAATTTTAATATGGAAATCTTGAGCTGAAAGCTCACGAAACTTTCCTTCTTTCTGTGGCTCTGCTATTTCCATTAGCATATGCCCAGTTGTGGAATCATGGGAAAGGGCCACCACATAATTTTTATTCTTTGCCTTCTTTTCCGGTGGCTGAGATGAGGTTGCCTTAAGGATAAGGTCCTTTGAAGAAATGGCCTCCTCATGTCCTTTCTTCTTCTTCACAATGGTTTCCTCCAACCATGAGTTTGTGGATAGCACCTTAATTGTAGACTGAAGAGCCGTAGGATCAAACAGCTTCTGGGCCACTGGAGGAGTCCACTTTTCTTGTGGATGAACAAGGAAGGAGGCAACCTTATTCACTGAAAGGGCCAGAGTATTTACCGACTGAGAGGAATCCTAACCATCCATTGGATTTGTGTCATCCAAGGTGATAACTGGACTTGGTGAGGGAGGCTTGGTCACAAGTACCTCTTGTTCTTTCTTCTTTTCCTTTTCCTTATCTTCTTCCTTCTCCTCTTCATTTCCAATGTTTGGGAGCAAACCATCTCCATAGGTCGGAGTGATGGGAATATTGTTTTTCAGGGGCTGGTCACCTCCTTGCCCAACGGATTGCGCTGCGCCTGTTGAAACTAATGGCACCACAATAGAAGTAACTGCTGAAGATGATTTCTCAGCTCCTGAAGTCATTCCTCTGGATGAACCTATGCCAGAAGTTCTTTTCCATCGTGCTCTAGTCCATTCTACCCACTTGTCAGTTCTCTTGATAATGCCTCTCATGAGAAGCTCCAATGAATCAATCACGGGACCAGTTGGTGGAGAGAAAGAAATGGGAAACACCTTGATTTGGTTGTAGGATGGAGGGTGCATGAAGAGGCCATCATCAGCAAGATCAGATACATCAAAAATATTATTATACATTGTAATTTCATCCAAAGTTAACCGGGACCACAATTTCTCTCGTGTCTGATACTCATTAAAACACTCGGCCCAAAAATCTTCAATATCTGGGACATGTCTGTAGGCATGTCCGAGCTTCAGGTGGTCTCTAACAAAACCCATAGGATCATATTGAGGCCTAAGAACCTCATAATCAAGAAACTTGATCTTATCCTCAAAAATCTTTACTAAATTCTGGGCATCAAATCTGGACGCATAGGAATACAGACCAACCACCACGGGGAAGGACATTCTGACGATCTTCTTCACAGTTGAACATAGAGTGTTCAATTCCAATATCTTCAAGAAAATCTCCAGCAAGACCACCTTATCTTCAAGATACCAAGGCAGTCTCTTAGGAAATCCGGAGAAGGCTCCTATCTAAAGATAAGAGAAACTCAGGAATTGGATGAAAGAGCATCCATACTGATTGATTGCCGAGATGGCCTCTGGCGAGAATCTTCTTTCTGTGAAACCTTGAAGTTCTTGACATATTCTCATTGTGAATGCATCATTCACAGCAGTATATTCCTCAAAGCTCTGATGTAATTGTAGATTCGGGTAGAACTCATATATTTTGGTGTTGTTGTCAAAATTTTGGATTGCTAGTAAGTCGGGCCACAGGTGCTGAGTCGCCAAAGCATAGATCAAGTAAGAAGACATGTAGAACTGTTTGAATCCTTGACAAGAATTCATCTAGGATGCTAGCTTCTCAAATAGAATTTTTTCCCAATCAATGAACATATTTTCTAAACAGACAGCTTGATTAAGAAAGAAATTATGTTCAACGAGATCCAAGATCTTAGGTTTTCTGTCCAATCTGGTCAACATGGCCAGAATATCAACAATTTCCCTCTTTAGGGTTGTTTCAAAGAGAGTTTTTGGCATCTTATTTTTCTCTGATCGAGGGGTCTGGAACCAGGTCTTCTGCAAGTCTTCCCTCCTTAGAGTCTTCTTTTCATTGAACATAGATATGCAGATGAACCGAAGTCGATATCACAATATACATCTTTCGCCAGAATTCTAAAAGCGGATTGGATTAGGGATTTATCAATCGTTAGAAAGATAGAATGATCTGGGAATAGGATTTGCTTTGTCCCTAGGTCATATTTCTCTATACATTCTTTGACGAGCTTAGGAGCTTGAACTGCCATTGGAAACCCTGCACCTTCTACCTGACCACTGTCCTTAAGCTTCTGTGTAATAGGGTGAACTGGATGAGAATTCAATCTTCTGTGCAAATCTATGAGATCAAAGAATCTTAGAGATGTGTAGGAAAGTTCTTTCAATTCACTTTAAATACCAATTAATCTATCATAACCAGAAGCTTTAACAACCATTTACTGTATCATTGAGAACATGTGTGAAGACAAATGGCTTGCTAATAAAAAATGGTGAGCAGAAAACGATGGTGAATGTTTAAGAAATAACAGCCTCAAAATCCTCAAACTTACACTTAAATTTATTTTCATTAACCTCTTGCTGAAACAAATCTTTAGTCTTGCGGAAAGAGAACATACTTTCCTTCCGATGCTGAAATGAATGATCATTAGACCATTTTACCATGTGCAAAAAAAGAATATAAGAGAATACTTTTCCCGTAAGCCTGTTTCCTTTATTTAGGAAAAGTATTCCGACGGCTTCACCTTTTATCCTTTGCGCACTTAAACAACTTCTTTTCCGCCGGGAGCACTTAACTTCTTATTTTCTCTTTTCCCTTGTGTCAGGGTTGCACCTTTGAGACCAAATATTTTGGATGCTACATGATCACCGCTACTACTCTGGAACTTGATATCTCTGAGAGTTGAAAAAATATTTTTACGAACAAAAGATTTATCAATCACTTATATAAAATACATGTTTATCTTTCAAAAAAACATATTGAGCATTATAGATTCGAGGGTGACTACTTCTCATTTGGGAGACGCTATAGCACTCTTTTCCCGACATACCTAGATCACCTAAACACCAGATGAAGCATAAAGATTTAAAACCCGCCAGGCTCAAATAGGCAGGGTAAATAATTTATCTGATAAGCACATTAGGGGAAGGTTTCAAGATGAATGAGAAGTAGGTCACCAAAGAACAGTTTTATCACCTAGGACCTAAAGACCCTTAAACTAAAAATTGGCAACATGTTACAATGATTTATCAAAAGTGAACAATACAAGAATTTTCTATGCTTAAGTAGTCCCAATTATATCTCACATCAACTTCTGTCTGATCCTGACACCACAATGCATCAATGCATTCCACACATCTCTTCGCATCACAAAACATCTTCATATATACTCGATCTCATAATCAGTCGGCTCTCAAGTACATCACAAAACATGTCCAACACTTAACCAAATATCAAATCCATAGTTGGAGATCATACATTATTAAAAGTGAGGTAGGATTCAATCCAAATCCAACTTAGCATTTATGTATTCCACGATATACTCCCTTAATCATTAGGACTATTCAACTGCTCTGTTACACTGCTATACTGTCTTCGTTTGTCTTCAACATGCTACAACTCTCAACGATCAACTCTTAAACATGAGCGACTTTAACTGAAGGTCTACTATATCCCAAAATTTATCCCTCTAATATTGCATGACTTAGACCTTGATATCCTATTCTCGCATGACTTAGACCTTAGTTTATATAGCATGACTTAGACCTTCATACACTATAAACTATATTATGGACTTAGGCATTTTTTAAAAATTGAATATCCAAAACTGTGTTGTACTCCAAGCAACCATGCTGATGCGTAGTGTTTCCATAAATGAAAATCTCTATGCAATCCTAAATGGGCCACTTTCCAACATAAATGTGATTCAGTACCTCCTACCTAGTTCTCATCAATCTCATCATCCAATCGTCCTGAAGACAAGTAAACACTTACCTATTTTGGACTTGACCTTTGCATCCTTATCACTCCTAGCTCTTGGTCACATCAAACATTAATTCCTATCAAAACTATGGGATCTCATAGAAATTCTAAAGAGAGAAGAGGCAAGAATCATACAATACCTTCTCTGGGGTATTCATCAAGTGACAACTTAGAACCACTTTTCCAACATCCTTTTTCACACAAACCTCTCGAAGTGAATCCACTTTTTCAATAACAACTAGAATCTTCAAGACAATCAAATTTTATATGCCTTCATGTGAAAATAAAGGTAACTCATCTGTTCTCAACATGTCTGGAGAAAGACAGGAAAGAGAGAGCTCAAGACGCCACTCTTGAGATAACCATAGTTCTCATGCTACTGACAGTGACAGTTCATCTAGTGGATCTTGTTGACAGGTCTTTGTGACTGGGTCTGCCAACAGATGCAAGTTGTCACCGGGTACCAGGGTACCGGCCAACCTTGCCTGTAAAGATTGTTTGGAGAAATGAGATTCTCTGGGCCTTCAAGCACCTGAGAGTTGGGTCTCGACAGTGCGGGGGCTCAGTTGGGAGTGTGACTATTTTTTTCGGGGGGATAGCTGGTTATCTCGGATCGTCTACTTTGGGGACTTAGGTAAGTGGGGTTTCCTACAAGAATTTGATAAATTTATCGAATAAACTTCAAAAGATACATCAGGGTTAGAAGTATTTTATCTACTTATAGTTTATTCTAAACATTCAAAACATCAACCATGCTCTAACAAGCTACACTAAATACTAAATAAACATAGAACCAGCAGTTCATACTTATCCAATAGCGAGGGAAAAGAAGGTCGTTAATATACTTAAAACATTAGAGAAAGGGACATAAGGAACATACAACACAAATAAAGAATGTTAATCCAGAGATCAGAATGCTAACAACATCATTGAGAGAATCCTTCCTTCTTCATTAACATGTTTCCAGCCAGCACTGGTGCATATAGTATTGGCGGCTCCAAGGGAGCGTCTAACTAATGAGAGCTTCTAACAACTAAGGAGCATTGAGCTCTGCAACTAAGAACTGAAAAACTAAAAGTGCTATGGCTATGGACTGCAAAATCATCAATTTTGCTGACCCTTGGAATGAGGTCAGGCTTATTATTTATACACAAGTTTTCCCTAATCTTAACCTAACTTACTTTACACTTTAAATAATATAATAAAATTTTCGATGGCCTGTACTACCCGCACCACGCTACAAAGACCTCGAGATAGAAAAGGTCTGACCTGTCAGAAGAATAAGACAAAAAAGGAGGAGTGGAAGAATTGGCCTCGAGAAGAGAGTTGGAAGGAGAAAAGAAGAAATCTGATCCCCCGGGGATCAAGGCCACATGCGTCATCAATGGGAAAGCGTCTCCCTATCTCTGATGTGCTAGGTGTTACATTAGAGCAGAACCTTGGGAAGACCATCTATCAGAACCATCCTCTAAGTCAATGTGCCTTGTTGCGGTTACCTGCTTTCTGACACCTTCATTAACTATCTGATAGTGACCGGTTGGCTCTGGGAACCGAGACACTGCTCGCTGAAAGAATACAAAATTGTGGTATCCGAAACCCCAGAATCTAGAAGCTTGCGCTCCCAAAGAATGAATAAATACAAAGTACATCTTCTGGTGATCATCTCCAAAACCCAGAGAATTTTATTGTTCCTTAGTATCATTGAAGGTTTCCAAGAGCCGGGCGATTCCATTCTCATCAATATCTTTGAGGCTGACTCGATGAAACTTGGCCACCTCCACCTGCTCACTCAGATCTGGAACATTTTCCTTGAATTTTGTGGCCATCTTGGTTGTGTCATGACTTTGGAGCACCATGCAAGTTATCTGTGTCATTTTTGCTTCATCTATTCCCTCCTAGGATCCATATCGAGACTCCATTAGCTCGTTAAATTTTCCTACGATGTATTCCTCTGGAGTACATGTTTCAGTACTAAAAGGATTAACTCTGGAGACCTTTGAAATGAATGACTTGTATAAATTAAAAGAATATTGAACCTCTTGGACTTTGTCGTCAAGGGTCCCTACCAGTTGCTTGATTACCTCCAATGTGAGGTCAAGTTTGGAGTGCTGAGTCTGGATAAAGTCAAAAGAATCCTCTCCCAAAATTTTGGCTTCGGAGAAAACTTCTTCTCCGATACATATGAGCTCTGCCAACTCAGCCCTCCATGCTTCATAATTTTTAATGTCTCCCTCCCAGATGGAGATAGTAGTTTCGGCCTGGTGTAGGGTATTGCTGGCCGCATATAAGTCTGGGAGCGTGGATACTAAGAAATGCCAGACGTTTCCCACCTGTTCAGTAATCCATTCATCGACCGCCTGGGATTTTCTCTTCATAGTCCATAGTGAATCTATGTCACCCTGAGGGAGCGGTGCCCCAGATGTGGAGACATCCAGGGGAATGGCAGTAATAGGCTGTGCAAGCTCTGTCAGTAGCCCCATGAGGTTTGCATTCTTTTCCTTTTCTACCCTGAATTTCTGGTCCTCTTTTTCATAGCGGGCCTCCACCGCTTTCACCACTTCTTTTAACAGGTCCAGTTCACCCTATTTCCCACTCTTCCCCATAGATATTTCGGTGATGGTGTATTCATCAGCCTTTGCTATTTCTTTGTCTACATATGGGGAGGGTGTTGCGATCACCGCAATTGTATCTCTACCTGGCCCATTCTGAAGAGTATGGACTGTCCGAGATTTCTTGGCTTTGGGAGGATTCTGCATTTGTGCCATCATCTCTACCAAGGAGAGATGGGCCTTGGGTGTTACTGGGGCCTTCCTCTTCTAGGACTCCACTAACCATTGTGGTGGTAGGGGTGGCTTTGCAGCCAAAATTTGTTCCTGTAGTTCTCCTCCAGGGTTTTGTTGTGTTTCCTCGGTATTCTGAGCTGTTTCTAACTCCTTTCCTACATTGTCAGGCTCACCGGAAATATTTATCTCAATAGTTCTTGTATCATTTGCTCCAGTGTTTGCACCCTAAGCATTGTTTGGATCAATGTCTATTTCTCCAGGGTTCTGTTCCCCACCTTGCTGCTTTTCTTTGTCATCCTACCGGTGCATTTTCTGGAGGTGGTGGAGGCAGTGGGCCAAGATTTAGCATTAGGGCCACTGTGATTACATTCCCAAATTGTACCCTCGGAGGCGGTGTTTGGAACATGGTAGTTGGGGTCACAGTTGATCCCGTGGGTCCGGTTTCCCCAACCGATGCCGTTTTCTCATCCTATGTTTTCCTGCCCTTCGTAGTCCCTACAATCTATATCTTTGGGATGTCAGAGATATCTACTTGTTCTTGTTCTTCTTCTTGTTCTGCTCGAGCTTCCTTCTCTTGGGAAGCTTCTTGTTCCGGGACTTCTTCTTCCTATGTGGCGATCTCTTCAGCCGACTTCATGATATCTCCCTGCAGATTCCCAAATTTGTCAGTCCCAAATACATCATCAAACTCATTTGGAGGGGAGGTCTCTGGGATGTCTTCAGGTCTTGTGTCCGGCTCTGGGGAGTCGGAAGAAACAATTTGTATTTCTTGGATGCTTGGCATCCCAAGTTCTGGCTCCACCTTTGGCTGAGGGTTAGTCTTCTTTTTCTTTCTCCTAGTTATCAAAGAGGTCCCCGCATCCATCATAGCTGCCCACTCCTCCTCCACTCTGCTCCCTATTTCTCAAACCATCAATGTTTCCAGTGAAGGGGAAGAGGGAGGATGGACCGGTCTGGTCATACGTACCGGGGTGGCTAGCCAAGTGATCAATTTTTCTTTCATCTGCTAGGTGGCTGCCAGTGTCTTGCATTTTCTCTATTGTGGGGGTCACAGATGGGGTTTGCGATGGGGTCCCCATTATCCTTTTTCCTCTATCCTCCCCATGTGAGGAGGTTCTAGCCCCAGAAGTTGAGCCCCGCACAAACGGGCCAACTTTACATGTGCTTCTGGGGCATGCCTTCTTAAAATATGCATGACTACATTCGACCATGTCATGGGTAAGATCCTCAATTGTTAGACCTTCTTGGGCATTCCAATTTACTGGGGGGAGAGCCATTTTGTCTACTCCCTTTTCTTTATATTGTGGGTCCACAGCGGACTCGGTGTTTGAGAAGTCATCCAGGAACTTTCAAAGCTTCAGCCTCTCCATCATCCCCATTGTCATCCGGATGAAGTGCCGGCTCCGAACTTCAAAGTCATCCTAGAAATATTCCCAAAAATCCTCCATGTGAAATGCATGGGGCTCTGATACCCGGGGAAGTGCCGTTGCTATTTTTCCTAGTAGATCAAAGTTCTTCCACGTTAGATAAAATTCTGTTAAGCCTAGACTTTTAAGCTCGCTGTCTGCCTCCTTAGCTACGACCAGACTACAAGAATAGTTCTCACAGGTGATTGGGAACAAAAAATTTGTTACCTTCTTCATTGTGAAGAGGGCATGCAGCTCCAAGATGTGTTGAAATTATTCCAAAAGAGTTATTTTTTTCCCACAATGCTTGGGTAACAAATAGGGTTTCCTGAAGAAGCCGGTCACCCGAATATAGGTGTGCTGCTAAAACTAAATGTAATAGTGGAAATAACTTCTGACCAAATCCATTGCCTCCTTAGAGAGGTGGTACTTAGTATCCCAGGTAGGTGTGAGGAGATTGTAGTAAATGAAGGCATCATTTACTCGGCAGAAGCTGAGGAAACCAGCCTCCCATTGGATTTGTGGGAAACAATCCCAGGGAGCCTTTTGGCTCGGGCTGACCCTGAGTATACCTATTGTGAGTAGCCCATTTGTGATGGGGCATTGTTATGCCAGATCCTAGAGAACATAGGATGTCATGTAAAATTTAGAGGTCCGGGTAACCTGGAGGAATTGGGAGTCCACATGATTTGAGATGATGGTGGCCCAATCAAATTATTGTTTGCTAGAGGAGATGCCCAACAAGAAATAGTACATCCATGCCAAGAATTCCCAGGCATGGGGCTGTCTAAATATCCTACATAATTCTATGATCCTGATCTATATACTTTCCTTGAATTCTGATCGGGGGATCTCCAGCTTCATCCTTTTGGAGTCTTTCTTTGGCATCTTTAGCCAGTTGTTTAGATATTGCCGGGCCATGTGTTCTAGTTCTAGAAATTCTCCCAAGGACATGGAATGGGTGAGGATGGATGATTCCTCAAACTGGGGAATCCCCAGACCCGCCTAAAAAGTTGTAGCATCCAAAGACACCATGGGGGTTAGATATCCGGTCAGGATCGAGGCAACGAGCATGATGGCTTGGATAGATGAATTGTAGTGTTTGGCCAGAGTAAGAATAAGTTCCAAGGCTTGCATGGAGCAAGGGAAGCAATCAAATTTGAGAATCCTATAATTTCCGATATTGATGGCCAATGGGTCTCCGACCATTCGTTGGATATACATCATTTTCACCAGGGCCTGCATTTCTACCCACATTTTGACGCTAGTGTCGGTAATAAACTAAACCTTGGAATCAATCTTTGATCTCGTGATAGTGTTTTCCTTCAAGTACTTCATGGTTAGTGGAAGCTTTTCTAGGACCCTCTCGATCTTAGTCTTGACGGGTGCCCTGGTGACTTCCGCGGTGGGGATATCTAGACTCCCGGGTGGAGAAGATGCAAATGCCTCTAACATGATTAATGAGTTTGATGCTGGCAACTTGCACAGCAAGACGACCGTCAGAACTTATATGAGACAAAACATTACTTCAGGATCTGGAGATCTTACTACCGCATTGTGCATTTACCTAAAAATTTAGTTCATGTCAAAATCTGAAAAAGATGTGCATATAATGGAGACTTAGGAATTTGACCACTATCCGGGCCCCCGGGGATTCTAGTATGTATGACAAAAAGTGGGATAGGGGCTGAATGAGGAAACAGGACCCGAAGTCTGGAAAACCAACTGTTGGGTGACATGGCTGGAAGATAGGCTGTACTAGGCCGATGTGTATGTCATGTGGTTATGCAATAAGTGGGAGTTATGGTAATAATGCTGACAACTGTCTGAATGTGCACAAAGAAAAAGCTACTTGGCTGGACTTAAATGTGCGCATGGGAAATTAATTCACCATTAAGACTACCACAACGAAGGAGAGAGAAAACCACCATGGTTCAAACCAGCAAGGAGCAGAGTTTGAACCAGGTGTTATTCTGCCGTGTGGGTGAGCTCACGAATTTAGGAAAACATAGACAAGGGCGTGGTGAGATCAAAACGATACCAGAAGGATATACACCAAAAATATAGTATAATACAGAGGGCCAAGGGCCTTGGCATATATACACAACTTATAGACATTTACATAATATAAAAAAGAACTACAGAATGCACATGAAACTAGCCTAAATTACAACTGCACAGAGGGCGAACAACCCTCTGTGAGTGCAAACCCAACAACGAGAGGCAACCAAAAACAAAACCAGAGGTGAAAACCACAAATGGAACCACAAACAAACAAGAAAAAAAGGGGGAAACAAGACCCAAAAAGCAAACAAGAACTGGAAAACCAAAAACCAGAGAGCGAAAGCTGAAGGCTTACCTGGAACGCAAGAAGTGCAAGGAGGACGAATGCTGAAATTTTCTATAACAAGCCAACCTTCAAAACCACCACGGGCGCGCACTATAAACCACAGGTGAATTTACACTAAACACCAGGAGTAAAATCTTGTTTAATCACCTTGATTCACCTTAATTGCTCTAAATGCTATAAGTGTTTGATCATGGTAAATGTGAAAATGACAGGTAACTTCTATTTATACCCTTAGGGTAAAAATGTGTTGCATTCTTTCCGCAGATCCTGGAACTTGCAAAACCCTCTGGACTCTGGGCCTGAGGATTCCATGTGACTATACCCTCTAGCAAAAGGAGATATGATGGTAGAGAATCTCAGAGCCCAGAATCTGGCTCTGGAAGAGACAAACAAACTCCAGGACCAGGTCCTGGAGACACAAGAAGACACCAGCAAAAGAAAGACACCCTCACGGAAGAAAATCCTGGAGGGAAAACAAAGAAAGAAAAGCAAGGGAAAAAGAAAAAAGGGGGACCCAACATTTTGCCTACAAAATCTAGGGATAGGTATATAGGTTATAACAAATGGCGACTATCTGGGATGAATGCCTTTGTACATTCGAGAACTTCAAAATCTTTGGTTAGCAAAACTGGAATTAATCTTTACCTGGGGCATTTTGCTTGCATAGAGCGGGGTGTTTGAGAAAATTTGGTCCATCAATGATTCAACCCTTGGCCTTTCATCAGTTGTGAAGTGTATGATTTGAAAGAAAATAAAGCCGATGATCTTTGGTAGAAGCAGAGAAGAGACACTAAGTAAGTTAAGCCAAAATCATCATACCTTGCACGTTTCCCCTGGATACCAGAATTTCTCCACTCTTCAATTCTCTTTACTTCTATCTTTTCCTAGATGGGAATGCGGTACTTCTTTCACCATTATCCTCAAGCTTAGCTAATTTTAATGATGGTACTTATTTTACCTTTCCACCCACTTTAATTTGAAAAATAGGAGAGAATTCCGGTCCTGAGATATTTTAAAGATTTTCAAACTTGGTCAACAACAAGTGCAACCGATTTTCCCTTAGTGTGTCTGATTACTTGTTTCTTTGCTCTTGATTTAACTAATTTTTAGACTATCAGGGTGAATCAGATGAAGATTAATCATAGCCTTTTACCGAACTTACAAAATAAATCTAGACTACGGACCAATTCCACCATGCTAAAAATAGATTCCAAATTCACCAAAATGAAAAAGGTACCATTCCAGAGACTAGATGTTATGCAAAGCATACCGGTCTACCAATGGGGGAAAAACACTGGGAACCCAAAAAAAAGAGAAAGCAAGAAACCAAAAGCAAGCGTAAACAAGAAAGAAAAGACCACCTCAGCGAGCGACCGACAAAACTATTTACAAGGACAAGGTACCCCAAACGGAGCACTGGGAAAGATATTTACAAGCAAGAAATTTACATATACTACAACCCCTAGGCAAAAACATCACCTACCCTACTCAAAGTAGTGCTTGAGAAACTGTCCATTGACAGGAAATGGGATAGCTTCCCCGGTCATGGTGTTGAGGCGATAAGTGTTTGCCCCACATATCTCAGATATCAAATATGGTCCAAGCCAGAGCCGCTGGAATTTAGTGTTCTTTCCCTTCTTTTCCTGGGCCTTGTCCCACAAGAGGACCAAGTTTGAAATCTGAAAGGCCTTATACTGGGCTCTTTTGTCAAACCATCATTTCACTACTGCTTGGTGATGCATGAAATGTTCAAGGGCCATGTCTCTTTGTTCTTCCATCTGTACCAGATTTAGGAGCGGAACCTCAACAATGTTATCTCGGTTGCTGAATTCCTGCATGAACTATAAAACTAGGATCTGTAAGTTAATGGGGAATACTAGATTCTAGCCATAAACTAGTTGGAATGGGGATATCCCCAGAGCTATCTTATTTCAGATATGATCCTCCTAGAGAGAGAATCTCAACTTTTGGTGCTAGTCCCGGGGGTTCTACTCTAGCAGGTGCTTGATCACTTTGAGTAAATTTTTGTTAGTCTATTCAGCAACACCATTTCCCTGGGGGTAATAGTTGCTAGAAAACTTCAGAGTGATCTTCCTGTCGTAGGTCCATTCGAGTAATTGTGCTGAAGAAAATGTTGGACCGTTGTCACATACTATAGCAAATGGTATTCCAAATCTTGTTACGATGTTTTCTTCCAGGAACTTAATAACTACATCTACTGTATTGTTTTTACAAGGTATTGCTTCAGACCACTGGGTGCAATAATCGGTAGCAGTCAAAATGTACCGGTGGCTGGTAGACAAGTTAGGGTTGATTTCCCTGATAAATTCAAATGCCCATTGGGTGAAGGGTTTAGCTTCGAAGACCATATGCAAAGGCATGGACGAGTTCCACTAATGATGTGTCGTTGTTTGGAAAGTGTGGCACCTCCTAATGTGAGTGTAGACATCCTTAAAGATATAGGACCAGTAGTACCTAGCCCAGAGAATCTAATTGGTGGTGGCATTAGCTGATCCATGCCCAGTTCCAAACTGCCCATGAAATTCTTCAATAATTTTTGCAGCTTGGTCCCTGTCTATACATTGGAGGTACACCCCTTCATAATTATTGCAAAAAAGTGTGCCACTTTTGATCATGAAGTGTGTTCTTTTCAGCCGCAGGGCGCGATGTTTGTTTGGGGGTAGCCTTGCTGGGCACCTATTATTTAACAAGTATACCAGGTTGGTATACCATAGATCTTGAGTGATGGACTCCACAGTCTAAGTTTCGCATTCAATATTGGGAGTTCCTTCTATCATTTCTCTACATAGTCCCTGGCCTTGGACTATCTTCATGGGTTGCATTTCTAGGTCATTTTCTTGGAGGATGGCCATCCATTTCCCCTGTCTTTCACCCAATTTACTCTGTATGAGTAGAGACTTGACAGCTTGGTCCGGGATGATTGCATGCACGTATCCTAAGAGAATATAGTGCCAGAATTTCTTCACAGCACGGACAAGAGCAAAGGCATATTTTTCCAAATGCGAATACTGGACTTCAACATTTTTAAAGGGGGAGCTCATGAAAGCTATTGGTTGTTCTTCCCCTTCAACTTTCTGGGTCAACACTGCCACAAAGGAATGTGGCGAGGCAAAGGAGTATATGTAAAAGGGGAGGGAATAGTTCGGACTAGCCAAGACCGGTGCCTCCATGATTTTTTTCTTAATCTGGGCAAATGCCCGCTTTGCCTCCGGACTCCACTCAATCTTAGTATCTTTCTTCATCATTTCATTGAGTGGCTTCACAATCTTGACAAATCCGGTGATGAACCGCTGGAAAAAAATGATCTTCCCAAAGAAAGATCTCATTTCCTTCTTGCTGCCAGGCATTTGTAGATTCAGCAGTGCTTTGACTCTCTCAGGGTCAATGGATATACCCTTCTCAGAGAAAATATGCCCGAGTAGCTTCCCTTTGGTGACCCTGAATATACATTTCTTAGGGTTGAGGGATATTCCATACCGACGACATCTCTCACAAATTTGGGTGAGGTGGGCGGAATGATCACACCTATCCTGGGAAAAGACGGTCAAATCATCCATGTAGATGATTATACACCGGTTCACTAGGCCCTCGAACACAATGTCCATAGCCTTCTAAAAAGTGGCCCCTATGTTGATTAGGCCAAAGGGCATTCTTCGGTAGGCAAACATCCCCCACTTGGTGGTAAATGTCATTTTATCTCTATCCTCATATTTAACCATGACTTGGTTATACCCGGAATACCCATCCAAGAAGGACATCATTTGTGATCCGTTCATGATTTGCAATACCTCATCCAATGAGGGGAGAGGGTGATTATCTTTCTTGGAGGCTTTGTTCAAATTTTGGAAATCCACGCAAAGGAGGTTCTTGCCACTTTTCTTCTGCACAGGGACAAGGTTGGAAACCCATGTAGTATGCCAGATTGGAAAGATGATCTGGGATGACAGTAGTTTTTGAACCTCTTGATGAATCTGAGGCTCGATCAGTGGGTTGACCGGTCATTGCTTTTGCCGAAAAGGCTTAGCATCAGGTTTAAGTGGGATAGTATGGGTCATGATGGATGTATCATAGGTTTTCAAGTCCTCACACCCCCACACAATTACATCAATGTATTCTCAGAGAACTGCGAGAATCTTCTCCTTCTCATCTGGGGAGATGTGTATCATTTTCTCTTCACTGGGCTGGCCGATGTTGACTTTCTCAAACTTACCTCCCTCAGAGGAGGATGATATCTTTTCCTGGCCCCGAGTGTCTAAGTCAAAGATTTGTTCAAGTGCAACCATCCCCTTAGTGGTGGTTTTGGTTGGTAGGTCCATGATCCCATCGTCTTCATCACCCCATCTAGTATCATCGTGATCTCTCTCCTCCACTATCTGGTCCTCAAAGATACCAACATTGGCCATAAAGGCTAGGATATGTTGGTCATCCTCAAAAACCTAAAAATGGGTGACATTGTCTGGTATGGATGGGGTGGGGACCATCTCAATGGAAAACTTCCAGATTCAGGATCCAGCCATAGGCTCAAGCATGCTGGCAGAAATAACAAGGGCATCCAGGACACAATTTCATCTCCAGGGAATAAGTTCAATGCCAAAGGCATCAAAATCTTCAATGCGGCTCCATGCCTGGTTGCGATATGTGGCTAGCCTCTTGTTGTGATAGGTGTATTGACTCCAGACTTGCTTAATGATCAACTCTGAATCACCCAGGGCCCAGAGGTGAGTGATTCATTTCCTTAGTGAAAATAGGAGTCCAAGGACCAAGGCCTCGTACTCTGTGACATTATTTGTGCAATTGAATTATATCCTATAAGACATGAGGAAGGATTTCTTCCATAGGTTGATCAACTCCACTCTGGCCCCATAATGTTGTTTAGATCGGGACCCGTCAAAATTTTAGGTCCACAAGTCATTGTTCATTTTCTAGGGTTGGGGAGACGAAGTGGCCTTTGGATTATTTTTGGGAAGATTGGGAGGAGTTTCCTTTAGCTCTGATGGCACGTGGGTGAGGTTTCCATCTGAAGAAGCTTGTGGTTGGGATTCTTGGACTGGTGACATCATGGAGACATCACTGGAGGAATCGCTAGGTCCAATCATATCGAAGAAGTGTTCCTTCTCTTGGAGGGCATTGATATGTCGGGTAGCAGCAGAGAGGCAAGGATCACACTCCAATTCTAAATGTTTCTGATAATGTGCCTGGCACCAGGTGCTAGATAAGAGTGTAGCAAGGGTTTTTGTTCTCCCTTGTGAGTCAACCTCACCCCTTAGTTTTTCATCCAGGTCCTGGGGTCTCTGGGAAACTATGGGATCTTTCCCGGGGGTGAAATCAAATGTCAAGATTTCTAGGGGTCGGTACACCCCGGGGGAAGTTTCAGAGAAGAGGACTTTGTTTACCCTTCCAACTTTGGTGAGGGCTTGTTTCATCTAGGGTTCACTTTCTACCTAGATCTGATTAGACTCTCCCTCCCAGGGGAGCCACAAGTGCGAGAAGTCAGTGGAGAAATACCCATTAAGGGACTTAGACCAATTGCAACTTAGTAAAGTTTGGATGTCAATCACACTAACTATCCTGGGGTCTTGGATGAGATGAATCTGGATGTTCTTCAACTCACCCACCATTTTTATAGAAGTTTTATTGAGCTGGATTACTGCGCTGTTAGATGGGGTAGGGTGGAATCCAAGATTTTGGCATATGGATAGAGGCATGATGTTGCTGGAAGCTCCAAAATCCACTAAGAAATTGTGTATAGTCTTCCCTTGTATGTTCAACCCAAGTAGGAAGGGAGCATCTTTAGTGTTTCCCTGGACGACAGCTGCATTGGCATCGTTAAAACTGATAGTCTTGGGTAGGCGACTGATGGTTTCTGGGTTTCCCAAGAGATTTAGAAGGGTCTTCTTCTACTTAGGACAGTTCATCAAAACCTCCATCAAGGTCATGGAGGTGGTAGTTTTATCTAGCACCTTCATGATGTCAAACCTTCCCCCCAGGAATCGGTGGCTTCCCTCGACCGGGTCCTTAGCTTGATTAGAGCCAGAGCCTTTTTGAGGGATGGATCGATCAGTCATGTTGTACCCAAGAGGGGTGTCTTTGGGAGGTGTAGGTGTATAAATTGGTCCTTTACCAGCTTGACTCCGAGTGTTGTAAGGAACCTGTGGGTTGGTGAAGGCATTGGCCTCAAAGGCCAAAATAGATTCATCAAAGAACCCCTGTAGATTGGGCTCTTCTTCATCTCCCTTGCTGTTCCTAAGAAGACAGTCTCATAGGTAAAGGAAATATGAGTGGGATCTTATGCAGAGGTTTCTGGGGGCGGTGGATCAATAGATTGTTGCCTATCTGATTGGGAGATCAGGATGACCTTCTCTAGGGTGGCACAGTTTGCCTCAGAATGAGAGATGGTGTCGTGCAATCTATACCATTTATTCATCGGGTAGAAATCTACAAATTGTGTAGAATGGCTGGGTCCAGTGCTACCCTGATTGGCATTTTGGTTCGGAGGAGGACTTCCAGCATTAGCGTTGTTGTTCCATTGCTGTTGGTTGGGACGTGACCTGTTGTTGCAATTCCTTCCTCTGACATTGGTATTTCTCTAGCCAGAGAAGATATTCCCTCTCTGGGAATTGGAGTTGTGGGGTGCAAAGGATCCTACCTTCAACTATCCCATGTCCACAGTCAGCGAGGACAATAATCATCAGAGGGATTCAACCTCGGTGGTCAGCTGGGTATTCGTGTCACAATGTGATGGCTTTTGTTGCTGGTTCTCAGGGAAAGTGGTAGCATTCGTTGGATTTGAGGGTGGCAATCCTCCAGCCATAGATGATTGAAAGAAAGGCACTCTGGAGGGTTGTGTTCATGGTTGTTGCATTTGCTGCGGCTGGTTCCAGGGAAAGGATTCTAGACCCGATGCTGTCTGAACTTGAGATGGGTATATGTATCGGGCCTGATGGTCTATCCATAGTGGTGGGGTCATGGCCATTATGGGGGCACCCATTGCCTGATTGGGGTTATATCCCCCGGTGTAGGAAGTTCTGCCAGGTACCATGTTGTAGGGTAAGTTCTGCCCAATCCCGCCTGGGGCTTTGTTCAAACCATGAGACAACTCCAAGGCTAGGTTGTAAAATTTCGCCAAGGTGTCCCAGTCATCGGGGGTGGTAGTTCCCCAAAGGAGAGTAGCAACGAAAGGGTCCATCGCATTCAGGTAAGTCTGGATGGTTACGTCAATGGATGGGATGAAGGGACCTATGCACCGCTTCAAGGCGCATTGGAACCGGTGGTTAAATACTGTAAGGGGTTCATTTGGTTCTTTTCTGATGGAGATGAACTGGCTGTGGGACCATGCTAGGTCCACATGTATGTGAAAGGCTGCCAAGAAGGCATCCTCCATCTCTTGCCAACTGTTGATGGAGTTGACGGGTAGGTTAAGGTACTAGTTTAGCTCATTTTTCCCCAGGGATAGAGGGATCATCTAGGTTACAACATCTTGATGTTGGATCTAGTATCAGTTCATGGCATCTTTGTATGCTTTGAGATGCTCTTCTACAGTTTGTGAGCCTAAGTGCTCATATCGGGGGCAAATATTTTCTGGGTGTGTAGGAAGATCGTTGGTTGCACCTAGAAACATTCCCATTGGGGATCCGGTGTTACCAAAATATGCAGCCATCGGGGGTGTTAGATTATGAAAAAATTGAAATTTATTCCCTGGGATAGTATGGGAGAGTTGGGCGTTCTGGGATGTGCTAGATCCCTAGACAATGGTGGCTGGCTTGGCTTTCGGGGTCCATTTCTTTTGAGCGGGAGGCTTGAGTTCCATGAACCTTCCGGGGTTAGGGGCTGATCTAAGGATTCTTTCAAATCTCATGGGTGAAAATGATTCAATCCCACTGAAGGTCTACTTCCTAAAAATAAGGCTTAGGGAACCCTCAGGTGGTGTAAAGTCTAAGTCTTCAGAAGGTGGCGAGCTCATGCCTTCCTTCTAGCGCCAGTTTCTATTGATGGGTATTTGTGATCAGGTCTGCCAATAGATGCAAGTTGTCACTGGGTACCGGGGTACCAACCAACTTCACCTGTAAACGTTTTCCAGAGAAATGAGATTCTCCGGGCCTTCAAGCACCTAAGAGTCAGGTCTCGATAGTGCGGGGGCTCAGTTGGGAGTGTGATTATTTTGTTTAGGGGGATAGCTGGTTATCTTGGCTTGTCTACTTCGGGGACTTAGGTAAGTGGGATTTCCTGCAAGCATTTGTTAACTTTATCGAATAAACTTCAAAAGATACATCAGGGTTAGAAGTATTTCATCTACTTATAGTTTATGCTAAACATTCAAAACATCAACCATGCTCTAACAAGCTACACTAAATACTAAATAAACATAGAACCAATAGTTCATACTTATCCAATAGTGAGGGAAAAGAAGGTCATTAATCTACTTAAAACATTAGAGCAAGGGACATAAGGAACATACAACACAAAAAAAGAACGTTAATCCAGAGATTGGAATGCTAACAACATCATTGAGAGAATCCTTCCTAACATCATTGAGAGAATCCTTCCTTCTTCATTAACATGTTTCCAGCAAGCACTGGTGCATATAATAATGGTGGCTCCAAGGGAGCATCTAACTATTGAGAGCTTCTAACAACTAAGGAGCATTGAGCTCTTCAAATAAGAATTGAGAAACTAAAAGTGCTATGGCTATGGACTATAAAATCATCAATTTTTCTGACCCTTGGAATGAGGTCGGGCTTATTATTTATACACAAGTTTTCCCTAATCTTAACCTAACTTACTTTACACTTTAAACAATATAATACAATTTCTGGTGGCCGGTACTACCTACACCATGCTACAAAGACCTCAAGATGGAAAAGGTCTGACCTGTCAGAAGAATAAGACAAGAAAGGAGGAGTGGAAGAATCAGCCTCGAGAAGAGAGCTGAAAGGTGAAAAGAAGAAATACGATCCCCCAGGAGTCAAGGCCACATGCCTCATTAAAGGGAAAGTGGCTTCCTGTCTCTGATGCGCCAGGTGTTATGTTGGAGCAACACCTTGGGAAGACCATCTATCAGAACCATCCTCTAAGCTAACATGCCTTGTTGTAGTTATCTTCTTTCTGACACCTTCATTAACTATCTGATAGTGACCGGTCATCTCCGGGAACCGAGACACTAGTCACTAAAAGAATACAAAATTGTGGGATCTGAAACCCTGGAATCTGGAAGCTTGCACTCCCAAAGAATGAATAAATATAAAGTATAGCTTCTGGTGATCATCTATAGAACCCAGAAAATTTTATTGTTCCTTAGTATCATTGAAGGTTTCCAAGAGCCGAGAGATTCCATCCTTGTCAATATCTTTGAGGCCGGCCTGAAAAAACTTGGGCACCTCCACCTGCTCGCCCAAATCTGGAATATTTGCCTTGAATTTTGTGGCCATCTTGGTTGCGTCGTGACTTTGGAGCACCATGCGAGTTATCTGTGTCATTTTTTCTCCATCTATTCCCTCTGGGGATCTATACCGAGACTCCATTAGCTCTTCAAATTTTCCCATGACTTATTCCTCTGGAGTACATGTTTCAGTACTAAAAGGATTAACTCTGGAGACCTTTGAAATTAATGACTTGTATAAATTAAAAGAATATTGAACCTCTTGGAATTTGTCACGCAGGGTCCCTACCAGTTGCTTGATTACCTCCAATGTGAGGTCAAGTCTGGAGTGCTGGGTCTGGACAAAGTCAAAAGACTCCTCTCCCAAAATTTTGGCTTCAGAGACAACTTCTTCTCTGATACCAATGAGCTCTGCCAACTTAGTCCTCCATGCTTCATAATTTTCAATGTCTCCCTCCCAAATGGAGATAGTAGTTTCAGCCTGGTGTAGGGTATTTTTGGCCTCATATAAGTCTGGGAGCATGGATACTAAGAAATGCTAGATGTTTCCCATGTTTTTGGTAATCCATTCATCGACCGCTTGGGCCTTTCTCTTCATAGCCCATAGTGAATCTATGTCACCATAAGGGAGCGATGCCCTAGATGTGGAGACATCCAGGGGAATGGTAGTAATAGGCTGTGCAAGCTCTATCAGTAGCCCCATGAGGTTTGCATTCTTTTCCTTTTTTGTCCTGAATTTCTGGGCCTCCTTTTCATAATAGGCCTCCACCACTTTGGCTGCTTCTTTTAATAGGTCCAGTTCACCTTGTTTCCCTCTCTTCCTCAAAGATATTTTTGTGATGGTGTATTCGACAGCCTTTTCTGTTGCTTCATCTACATCTGGGGAGGGTGTTGCGATAACCACAACTGTATCTCCTCCCGGCCTAGTCTGAAGAGTATGGACTGTTTGAGCTTTCTTGGCCTTGAGAGGATTCTGCATTTGTGCCATCATCTCCGCCAAGGAGAGATGAGCCTTGGGTGTTACTGGGGCCTTCCTCTTCCAGGACTCCACTAACCATTGTGGTGGTAGAGGTGGTTTTGTAGCCAGGATTTGTTCCTGTAGTCTCCTCCAAGGTTTTGTTGCATTTCCCTAGTATTCTGAGCTGTTTCTAACTCCTTTCCCACATTCTTGGGCTCACCAAATATATTTATCTCAATAGTGCTTGTATCATTTACTCCGGTGTCTGCACCCTCAACATTGTTTGGATCAATGTCTATTTCTCTGGGGTTCTGTTCCCCACCTTGCTACTTTTCTTTGTTAGCCTCTTCCACTGGAATATTTTCTCCTACCGGTGCATTTTCTGGAGGTGGTGGAGGTAGTGGGCCAAGATTCAGCATTTGGGTTGCTATGATTACCTCCCCAAATGTTACCCTTGGAGGTGGTGTTTGGAACATGGCAGTTGGGGTCATGGTTGATCCCGTGGGTCTAGTTTCCCCAACCGATGCCGTTTCCTCATCCTGTGTTTTCCTTCCCTCTGTATTCCTTACATTCTGTATCTCTGGGATGTTAGAGATATCTACCTATTCTTGTTCTTGTTCTTGTTCTACCTGGGCTTCCTGCTCTTGGGCAGCTTCTTGTTCTGGGACTTCTTCTTCCTGTACGACGATCTCTTCTGCCAACTTTGTGATATCTCCCTGTAGATTCCCAAATTTTTCAGTCCCAAATATATCATCAAATTTATTTGGAGGGGAGGTCTCCGGGATGTCTTCGGGTCATGTGTCTAGCTCCGAGGAGTCAGAAAAAATAATTTGTATTTCTTGGATGCTTGGCATCCCAAGTTTTGGCTCCACCTTTGGTTGAGGGTTAGTCTTCTTTTTCTTTCTCCTAGTTATCAAAGGGGCCCCCACATCCATCATAGCTACCCGCTCCTCCTCTACTCTAGTCCCTGTTGCTTGGACCATTAATGCTGCTAGTGAAGGGGAAGAGGGAGGATGGACCAGTCCGGTCATATGTACCGGGGTGGCCAGCCGGGTGATCAAATTTTCTTTCATCTGATGGGTAGCTGCCAGTGTCTCTTGCATTTTCTCTATTGTGGGGGTTGCAGATGGGGTTTTTGATAGGGTCCCCATTATCCTTTTTCCTCTATCCTCCCCATGTGAGGAGGTTTTGGCCCCAGAAGTTGACCCCCGCACAAATGGGCCAACTTTACGTGTGCTTCTAGGGCATGCCTTCTTAAAATACGCGTGGCTACGTTCGACCATGTCGTGGGTAAGATCTTCAATCATTGGACCTTCTTGGGCATTCCAATATACTAGGGGAGAGCCATTTTGTCTACTCCCTTTTCTTTATATTGTGGGTCCACAGTGGACTTGGTGTCTGAGAAGTTGTCCAGGAACTTTTGAAGCTTCAGCCTCTCCATCATCCCCATTGTCATCCAGACAAAGTGCCAGCTTCGGACTTCAAATTCATCTTGGAAATCTTCCCAAAAATCCTCCATGTGAAATGCATGGGGCTCTGATACCTGGGGAAGTGTCATTGCTATTTTTCCTAGCGAATCAAAGTTCTTCTGCGTCAGATAAAATTTTGTTAAGCCCAGACTTTTAAGGTCGCTGTCTGCCTCCTTAGCTGCGGCCAAACTACAAGAATAGTTCCCACAGGTGATTGGGAATGGAAAATTTGTTACCTTCTTCACCGTGAAGAGGGTGTGTAGCTCCAAGATCTACCGGTAGTATTCCAAAAGAATTATTTTGTTCCCATAATGCTTGGGTAACAAATAGGGTTTCCCAGAGAAGTCGGTCACCCAAATATAGGTGTGCTGCTGGAACTGAATGTAATAGTGGCCATAACTTCTGACAAAATCCATTGCCTCCTTAGAGAGGTGGTACTCGGCATCCCAAGTAGGTGTGAGCAGATTTTAGTAAATGAAGGCATCATTTACTCGGTAGAAGCTTAGGAAACTAGCCTCCCATTGGATTTATGGGAAATAATCCCAGGGAACCTTTTGGCCCGGGCTAACCCCGAGTACACCTATTGTGAGTAGCATATTTTTGATGGGGCATTGTTGTGCTAGAGCCCAGAGAACATAGGACTTCATGTAAAATTTAGAGGTCTGGGTGACCTGGAGGAACTGGGAGTCCACATGATTTGAGTTGATGGTGGTCCAATCAAAATATTGTTCACCGGAGGAGATGCCCAAAAGGAAATAGTACATCCATGCTGAGAATTCTTGGGCATGGGGCTGCCCAAAGATCCTACATAATTCTATGATCCCCATCTATATACTTTCCTTGAATTCTGATTGGGGGATCTCCAGCTTCATCCTTTTGGAGTCTTTCTTTGGCGTCTTCAGCTAGTTGTTGTTTAGATACTGTCGGGCCATGTGTTCTAGTTCTATAAATTCTCCCAAGGCCATGGGCTAGGTCAGGACGCCTACTTTCTCAAACTGGGTAATACCCAGACCCGCCTAAAAAGTTGTGGCGTCTAAAGACACCATGGGGGTTGGATATCCGGTCGGGACCGAGGCAGTGAGCATGACGGCTCAGACAAATGAATTGTAGTGTGCGGCCGGAGAAGGAATAAGTTCTGAGACTTGCACAGAGCAAGGGAAGCAAGAAGATTTGAGAATCTTGGAATAACTGATATTGATGGCCAATGGGTCTCCAACCGTTTGTTGGATATACATCATTTTCTCCAGGGCCTGCATTTTTGCCCACATTTTGACGCTAGTGTCGATAATCAACTGATCCTTGGAATCAATTTTTGATCCCGTGATAGTGTTTTCCTTCAAGTACTTCATGGTTAGTGGAAGATTTTCCAGGGCCCTCTCGATCTTAGTCCTGACGGCTACCCTGGTGACTGCCGCGGTGGGGAGATCTGGATTCCTAAGTGGAGAAGATGAAAACGCCTTTGACATGATTAATGAGTTTGATGCTGGCAACCTACAAAGCAAGATGACCATCAGAATTTATACGAGACAAAGCATTACTTTGGGATCTGAAGATCTTACTATTGCATCACGCATTCACCTAAAAAGTTAGTTCATGTTAAAATCTAGAAAAGATGTGCATATAATGGAGACTTAGGAATTTGACCACTATCCAGGCCCCTAGGGATTCTAGTATGTATGATGAAAAGTGGGATAGGGGCTGAATGAGGACACATGACCCAGAGTCTAGAAAACCAACTGTTGGGTGACATGGCTGGAAGATGGGCCGTACTAGGCTGACGTGGATGTCACATGGTTATGCAATAAGTGGGAGTTATGGTAATAATGCCGACAACTATCCGAATGCACGCGAAGCAAAAGCCACTTGGCTGGACTTAAATGCGCACATGGGAAATTAATTTTCCATTAAGACTACCATGGTGGAGGAGAGAGAAAAATACCATGGTTCAAACTAGCAAGGAGCTGATTCTGAACTAGGTGGTATTCTACCGTGTGGGAGAGCTCATGAATTCATAAAAGCATGGACAAGGGCGTGGTGAGATCAACATGATATTGAAAGGACATACATGAAAAATATAGTAGAATATAGAGGGCCGAGGGCCAAGGCATATATACACAACTTATAGACATTTACATAATATACAAAAGAACTACAGAATGCACAGGAAGCCAACCTAAATTACAACTACACAAAGGGAAAACAACCCTCTATGAGTTCCAACCCACCAATGATAGACAACCAAAAACAAAACCAGAGGCAAAAACCATTAACGAAACCACAAGCAATCAAGAAACAAAGGGGGAAACAAGACCCAAAAAGCAAACAAGAACTAGAAAACCAGAAACCAGAGAGCGAAAGCCAAAGGCTTACCTGCAATGCAAGAAATGTGGGGAGGACAAACACTGAAATGTTCTACAACAATCTAACCTTCAAAACTACCATGAGTGCACACTTTAAACCACTGGTAAATTTCCACTAAACATCAGGAGAAAAAGATTGTTTAATCACCTTGATTCGCCTTAATTGCTCTGAATTTTGTAAGTGTTTGATCGTGGTAAATGTGAAAAGGACAAGTAACTTCTATTTATACCCTTAGGGTAAAAATGCGTTGCATTCTTTCCATAGATCTCAAAACTTGCAAAACCCTTCGGACTCTGGGCCCGGGGATTCCATGCGACCATACCCTCTGGTGAAAGGAGATATGATGGCAAAGAATCCCAAAGCCCAAAATCTGGCTCTGGAAGAGACAAACAAACTTTGGGACCAGATCCCGGAGACATGAGAAGACACCAGCAAAAGAAAGACACCCTCGCAGAAGAAAATCTCGGAGGGAAAACAAAGGAAAACAAAGAAAGAAAGGCAAGGGAAAAAGAAGAAAAGGGGGACCCAACATTTTTCCTACAAAATGTAGGGACTGTTATGTAGGGCATAACAGATCTGAACTTGATGACGAAACTATAAATAAATGTCGAAAGGAAAAATACTTCTGTAAAATGATGAAGATTATCATGAAAGAAGAAAAACAAAAGTACCTTCTTGATCTAGCTAGGCAAGGAGATAAACTTCCCGCTAACTATAACATAAAAAATTTCATTACCAAGGAAGAAGAGACATCGCTATCACTTGTGACTAAAAAATTACAAGCTTTACAAGCTGAGATGAAATAAATGAAAAGGGAAAAAGATAAAGCTTTTATGAAGTACTCTCTTGACAAGATCTAACCATTTCACTTTGAAAAAGATCTTTACATGCCTTCATTTCCTTCCATAGTTGAAATTCCTAAATTTGATAAGTATACTGGTGACTCTGATCCTCAGGACCATGTTTGAGAATTATGTTCTCTCTATATGTAGTTTATGCATGAACATACCTATTTTATGCATCTTTTCCCACGATGTCTCGGTGGCCAAGAGATTGAATGGTTTTCAAAACTACCTACAATAATCAATTTTTTTGAGTAGCTAATCAAGTTTTTTCTCTAACAATAATCATACAACGTTAAGCATCCTGTAACCATGAAAAAACTCTGTAAAATGAAGCAACAAAAAGGAGAATCATTCCTTACTTTCCTTCAACAATGGAGGAAGAAGTTCTCTTGATATCCATGTCTAATTCCAGAATATGAGCAAATGGACATATTTATCAACAATCTCATTCTTGAACTCAACTATGGCATTCAGATGCAAGTCCCATCTACATTTAATGAGATGGTGGAAAATGCCATAAAGATAGAGGATGTACTTGTTAAAAAAGGTGAAATTTCTCTTTACAAATAGACCAAGTATGGTTCTAGTTCCAACTATAACAACAAGGATAAAAAATGTTGGAATAAGAAAAAAAACATTATTAATGATGGGGTGGTTGATACTACCAATCCCAAACCAAATCAAGCAATCTTTAATCGAACTAGTGGTATCCAAGCCACCAAAGCTACTGAAAGTGCTACAACAAATCCTCTTAAGAAATCAAGAAACTTCTTCAAAGAAAAACCCTAGATTTGAAAACCTAAACATGAATTTACTCCTTTGGGAGAGACTCCCGAGACAACTCTCAAGACTCTTTTAGGCTACAATATTTTTCTGGGAAGACCGTGGATTCATGAGATGCAAGTTGTTCCATCCATGTACCATCAATGTGTAAAGTTTCCAATTAACGGAGTTGAAGTTAGTGTTCCTGTAGATACTAGCTATGCCTACAATGCATTAAGACAGTCCTTGATACCCTTGTTTCTCATAACAAGGAAGCTTCTAGAGAAAAAACAACTGAAAGTTCTAAGGCTATGATGAAAGAATTTTTTGATATTGGAATGGGAGGGTATAAGATAGAACCCATGCTTTCATTAACATGTTTTCCTCCTTCACCTAGATATTATTGAAAACCTTCTGAAACTATAAAACCATCAAAATCATAAGCAAAGGTCATATATGATGGTATTTTTGTTCAGTCAACTGTTTCCCTTTCCCATGAAAATGAAGAGAAATATATTCTTTCATGACTTTTTAGAGGAGAAGATGAAGATAGAGAAGTTAAAAACTATGAGATTTATCCTGAAACATATGGTAAAGGATATGAGTTAATGCAATGCATGGGATATAAGGGAAAAGGTCCTATAGGGATGAATAAGAAAGGTCTAACCAAACCAATTCATGCATAATATAGAGACCCTATGGATAAAACTAGTCTCTGTTTCAAAACAACTAACTTTCATCCTCTAACAGAAAAAAAGTACACCTATCTTTGATGAGGATAATTCTAAGGAAGAATATGTCTTTCCTTATCCTATCCCTCCCGATGTCTTAAGTTTTCTTGTAAATAATGGAAAAAATAATCCACCAGTGAATATAGTTGAAGAAGAGTCTGATGATGAAAAACAAATCAATTCCATTTAGGAACAAGCTTCTACTTCACAAGAACAACTTGATGCAAAATAAGATGACATGACTATAACATAATTTTTGACAAGGACCGATGAAATTATTTCCAAGTTTAAGGAAGTGGAAGAAGAGAGACATCCTAACTGGGGGCAGTTAGTGAACTTCATTCATGTCTTAAATATGTCTAATAAGGCTGAAACATATTTGAATGAGTATGAATGGGATTATCTATCTAAAGAAATGATTGATAAGGATATGGATGTTGTGCAATAATATGTAACACGGTTCAAGGTATGCAAAGGGTCTAGAGGTAGGTCTAATGAGTTAGGTTTTCAAAATGCTAATGTGAACTTTGATAATGATATTATGACTCTTAATGGTCTAAACACGCTTATGGAAGGTGGTATTTTAGAGATCAACTTGATGGTCGAAGTTTATGATGAACATACTATGAATTCCCTTGAGCCTGTTGAATCTTTATCCTTCATGCATCCTGAGCTTATTGACTGGACTATGCAATACCAATCCATGAATATTCCCAATTTTTGCAATGACTACGCCTTGACATGCTATCTCAATGTTGTTGAACCTATGACCTCTTCCATCATTGAACCTAGCATGAACATGACAAAAGTGTATATCAAGTATCTTAGTCTAAAAAATAAAATGAAAAGAAGCAAGCTTTCTAGTGGAAAAACCCACATTGTGGCGGTATCAGAACCCAAAATAGTAAAAATAAAAGATGTATCTGACTATGAAAACCTCTCTGAGGCACCTAAAGGTAAGATACTTTATGTTTTTCTGAGTCACTTTCAAGAACGGTCATCAATGCTTATTGAACCAATACAACCTGTGAATATTAGAATAGACAAAACTCTGCACATTGTACATGTAGCTCAATCATTAACAGAACAAGAATTGAAAGAGTTTACTGGATTCTTCAAGGAAACGAAGATAAACTTTTCCTAGAAATATTCTGACATGCCAGGTCTTTATCCTAATCTTATCATGCATAATCTTGATATCGCTCATGGAGTAAAACTTGTAAAGACAAATCTTCATAAAATACATCCTCATGGTGCATTACTTGTTAAAGCTGAGATGAAAAAGTTACTTAAGGAAGGATTCATCTGAGCTATTGATTATGCTGAATGGATATAAAACATTGTACCTATTTCTATATCAAATAAATCAATCTGTATGTGCACAAATTTCAGAGACTTGAATAAAGCATTTCCTAAAGATAATTTTTTCACTCCCTAATATTGGCGTGATAGTGGACATGACAGCTGGATAAAAAATGTACTTTCTTATGGATGTCTTTTTTGGTTATAATCAGATCAAAATTGCAATTGAAGATCAAGAGAAAACAATGTTTACATTTACTTGGAGAACATTCTGCTAGAATATCATGCCCTCTGGCCTAAAGAATGCATGTGCTACATATCAGAGAAATGTGACTACTATCTTTCACAACATGATGCATAAAAATATGGAAGATTATGTAGATGACACCTTGGTAAAATATGATGAAGGGTGATACCCCTTGATGAAGGGTGCTTCCCTTGTTAACACAAATACCCAACAAAATCGAGAATAACAATGATTTACAAAGACACGAAATGGCATTTCTATTATCCACCATGAAATGAAATTACAATATTCTAAAATATAATGTGCACATTTAGAAATGCAACATGCGCAACCACATGGGAATTTTATTACAATATTTTGCAAGCCAGAGCCACTAGATGCATAACCCAGAACTTCCCTAGACAACCCTATAGGCCTTCAATATATAGTCAATTTTAACCGCCCAAGAAGATTCTAGAAATCAAACCCTAGAGTTTGAGGCTGACCATCCCTAAGATATTATTATTCATTTTTATTATATTAGAGTAGGTCCAAACAACTTTGGAACCCAAAAATAAATTTTGAAGAAACTTTAACTTTTTCAAGTTCAGGTAGCGCAACTTCCAGAGACCATAACTCATCACCTGCTGACCGATGGGCCACCGTAACCACATTTTGGAAATGACACAAATTTCTCTAAAACACTTGACTCACACAAGCTCCATTCAGCCAAGGTTTTGACCCCATTTAGAGCCTCTAAAGCCTTCAAAACTAAGTTTGAAGTTTCTGTACCGTGCTGCCAATACCAAAAATATTCAACATCTACAAAACTAGACTTGATCAGGCGATGAAACTTTACTGGCAGGTTGATACAATCAAAGCGAACCTTTAAGGAAGAAAATAGAACATTCTGAGCTCAAATGGAAAAATTCCTAAAATAGTAGCTTTCCAGAAATAGAAACTCTGCACAAAATAGCCCTTATTAAAAATAAACTAGAAAATATTTTTGGGTGATGCAAGATTGCTCTTACACCCAAGATGCTCCCGCATCATTGATTTAGCCTTAGGTAATAAATATCCTATCTCTATGGCCTCAAATGTGTTAACTTTGCAATCAATATCTCTCTATTGAAGTTCACTTTCAAAGGTATGATCTCCTCTATAGCTTGTAGATTAGTTTTGTAAACAGGTGTAACAGATCTAAGAATATTTGCGATTACTTCTTCTTCACTATAGGTGCCTCATGAGTTTCTAATACCTATTACAACCTTAGTAAAAATCTATACATATGCTCTAACATTCTCATCATCTTTATTTTTTAGGATTTCCATCTTTGTCTTCCAGTTTTGTAACTTTGCATGCTTAGTAAACTTATCTCCTTTATATAGTGCTTCTAATCTTGACCAAATTTTATGTACAGAATCCAAATATTTAACCTCTATGAATTCACCTTCTGAGAGCGCACTAATCAGTGCTTCTCTTGCAACCATGTTACAACAAAACAACTTATTCTCATCATTAGTAGTTGTATCTAATTCATCTTTAGTCTTAATCTACTCATCTTTCTTTGTAATCATCCAGTAGTAAATTCCCAAACACAACAGAAGAGTTCGCATCTTGTTCTTCCAATTGTAAAAGTTTTCAGGATCAAACTTTAGACTTTCTTTCCTATAGAATTCCATCTTCAGGATCACGTCAAACTGTTAAGATATCTCTCAAAGGACCAAAGACTTTGATACCAATTGTTAGAAATAACAGTCCACTAGTAAAACTGAGAGGGGGGTGAATCAGTTGTATGCCAAATATTTTAAACTTTAACCTTTAACAATCAATAGATAAATTCAATTCTGAACACATTAACAACAACACCATAATACAACCATTTTTGATCGAGGAAACCCTGTTAAGGGAAAAATCCTGGTGGGACTTAGCACCCACAAATAATATACTGAAAGTATAGTATCCCTGTTAGGAGATTTATCCCTGTGAGGAGCTGATTATTACATATGGTACACACTCCCTATTAAATGATAGACCTTTTTAGGAGTCAAGAGAAACAACATGCTCACTACCTAAAGAAGGTTAAATCCACCTTAAGGGGTCACTATTTGAGAGACACATATACAAAGATATCATATCAAATGAACTAACTGATTTAAACAACTTTTCTTAAATAGTTCTAGTGAAGTTCATCAATCACAATATCTTCTTTACATCTAACAGACTTCTCAAATACAAGCTCGCAGCTTCCACACTTCACTATCCACCTTTCTAATCAAGAAAATAACTCTCCTTTATACAATTTTACAATAAGCAATTAGGTTGGCCAATTATGACTTCCACAATGCACAAATAATTACATAACCCTTGCTAAGATACACACGGTACCTTAAACAAGTAAACATCAATTAATAATCATCAAATATAATCCAAGATCCTTAATCCACGCTCACTATCCATAATACACGCTACATCTATGAAGTTGGCCCCAAATAGGTCTTCTCCAGAACACACACCACAACTAAGATCACCAAGAGTATTGCAACCCAAGAATCACAAAAAACATTCCTCAACATGTCTCCTAAAACTCCCCAAGCTTCCATAACATGAATCATGCTCGCACTCAAGTTATCTACAAAACTTAGAGACTAGCTCTGTCATAATTCTCTGCCACTATTATGCAAACAGTCTTCACCAAAATCATTGTAACTCAAATAAATAGAAACATAAACTTAAGAGACCTTAGATATAAGATCAAGGTTCATACCTTTACACATCCCCATCTTTTCATACTCTGAAACATCTGTACAGTGTTCGTACACGATTGTCATTCATCTATGCACCAGTGATAACCAGTATGTCTGTCTTCATCTGAAACATATGTTGACATCAATGGAAAAACATGAATTTAAACAACTCCAATAGAAGCCAATTCCAATAGAAATTATGGAGAAGATTTGGATGACCTTACTAGAGAGTTACATCGATAAGATTTATGCTATTAAAGAAGTGTATGATCCAAATATTTGGCACCTTGACCACGTTTAAAATGAGGAATTTTGGAAAAGACAAAGAGAAATTTGAGACAACTTTTAATGACACAAAAACTGAAGAAGATCCAGAAGATGATGAAAGTTCAGATGAATTGGGAGCAATTTTAACCAGAAAAAAAAGAATGTACCAACAAGTAAAAAGGTATGTTACCCCTTAAATGCTTTTGATGTGGAAATATTGGTCATATTTCTACTAGGTATCTGAAAAAGGGAACAAAAAAAAAGTTTAAAAGGTTTAACAAGAAAGCTTATTGTGTTATTAAGAAGGCTAGAATATTAGATGTTGAATTAGAAGATGAGGATTGTTTGTTCTTGGCTGAGGAAAATAAACCTAAATTTGATATTTCTAATGTCTGTCCAAGATCTAATGCACTTACTAATTTATATATTAGAAGAAATAAAGAAGAATGGTTGATTGATAGTGGTTGTTCACATCACGTGACTCATAGCAAGAGTAAGTTTGTGAACTTGAGAAGTATGATGGTGGAATTGTTGACTTTGGAGACAATCAAAAGGCATATATTATTGGAATTAGTTCTATTAATTTTTATGGGAAGCATAAAAATGAAAACATTTATCATGTGAATAGTTTATATCATAATCTATTGAGTGTTGGTTAGATGTGTGAGAATGGCTATAACGTTGTATTTTAGGATAATGGTTGTGAGATTTAGAAGAAGTCTAGAATGATTATTGTTGCTAGAAAAAGAATAATGAGAAATATGTATAAGTTAGAAGGAGCTCCAAAAAAATGCTTGGTTACACAGATTGATGATAGCTTGATTTGGCATTGAAGGATGTGTCACATAAACTTTGATAATATAGTAAGAATTAACTATTTCAACCTATGTTGTGATAGATTTAATGAGAATGACAAAACTAGATAGTATCATTTGCAAAGGATGTCTGGAAGGGAAGAAAACAAAATAAATATTTAAAGGATTGGAACAATCTTCTACCATACTACTAGATCTTGTGCATACAGATCTATGTGGTCCAACCAGAACAAAGATCTTACAAGGTAAGAAATATTTCATGTTTTTGGTTGATGACTTTTCAAGATTTACTTGGGTTACATTTTTAAGAGAGAAATCTGAGGATTTAGAGAAATTCAATATATTTAAGGCAAGAGTTGAAAATGAAAGTGATAGAAGAATAACACTTTTAAAGTATGATAGAGGAGGTGAGTTTATGTCTGATAAATTTAACAATTTTTGTGAGAAACATAACATTAAAAAATAGTTATCTATCCCAAGAACACCAAAATAGAATGGTGTGGTAGAAATGATGAATCAGAAATTTCAAGAAGCTTGTAAAATGATGATCAAAGAATAAGGATTGATAGAGATCTATTCGAGAGATTCTAACACACTGTTGTATACACTTAATAATAATATTTTAGAAAGAATCATGGTAAAAAAATATTATGAGCTATGGCATGGTAGAGCACATATAGTGAAATACTTCAAAAACTTTGGGAATAAATGATACATTCAAAGAGATGACGACAATCTTGGAAAGTTTGACAATAGAGATGATGAAGTTATTTTTCTGGGATATTCTACAAAGAGCAAAGTGTATCAGTGTTACAAAAAGAGGCTGAATAAGATGATTGAAAGTGAAAATATGAAATTTAATGAGGATATTCAAACAAAACCTATTAGGAACACCAGATATGATTCTAATGAACCTACTGAAAAAGACAAATAAGAACAAAAATAAGTAGAAGAGAGAAATGACGCAGTCATGACAAGATTTTCCCCTATGGAGATGGTCCAGCCATGTAGAAAAAGTTAATACAATAAAAATAATAAACACAATATCATTAAGAACTCAATAATGAAAAATCAACATGCCTTGCAGGCCTTCTTATCATCCAAAATCAAAGACTTACATCATACATGCCCAACAATATGCTAGCTTACATTCCACCGCATACATGCCTACTTAAAATTAGAAATATAGATCCATATTGGATATTAAGATACTAATGAGATGCTACTCCTACAAACTACTAAATAAGGAACCAAGACTACAAATATATACAAGATCACAAGCCACAAGTCGGCCAAAGAGATCACATTCTCGACCAAGAATGAAGAAAACATTTTATAACATATATGGTATGGCCTAAATCTTGTTGGAAAGTGGCTCATTCAAGAGTGTTAAGGAACACATTAGGGTTTTCATATATGGAAACATGTCAGTTATGAATGATCGCTTGGATTGGAACATAGTTCTGGAGTTAAGGCTTGTAAAAATGACTAAGTCCAGAAAGCCATTTATAGGGTACGTGAGTACAGTTTTGGGCAGTGAACACCTTATATGATGAATGAAGTCATGAAAGCTTAGAGGAAGATATTTTGGAGTATGATAGATCTTTCCTTAAGGTCTCTTGATTTTTATAGTTTAGAGATGAAAGATACAGATGTTTGAAGTCATGCGAAGATAGTGATACAATGAGATAGAGCAGTTGAATGGTTGCGATGATTGAGGGAGTGTAACATGGAATCCAAATGTGATATGTTGGATTTGGATTGGGTAATACCTATATTTTGGTATTGTATGATCACCGAATTTTCACTTACTTTTTTTATAAGTGTTGGTTCCATTTTGTGATGTATTTGGGAGTTGACTGGGTATGTAATAAAGTATATACATGAAGAAATTTTGAGAAGCGAAGCATGTATGGATGTGAACGGATGAATGAATACATTGTGATGTCAGAATCAGATAGATGGTAATGTGAGCTAAAATTGGAAGTAATTAAGCATAAAAGATGCTTGTTTATGTTCAATTTGATAAATCATTGTAACATAGAAGACAAATTTATGATTGTATGAGCAGTGAGCTCAGTGTATACCTTTGACATGGTTTTTATTCCTTTAACAGGGAAATGTACTAATGCAATATTCAACTCCTAATAGGGCTAGGTCTCCTATAGGGACATAATGATTTTAGTGCATGTTTATGGTTACCATCCCCACCGAGGTTTTCCCTTGGCCAGGGTTCCCTCAAGAACAAATTCATGGTGTTATGAGTTGTGTGCTTTGTGTTTATGTTCTTTTCATTTCAGAAATTATCTGGTTAAGTTGGAATTTGATAAGTTTAAGTTTAAAGTGTTGTAATAATGATTCACTCCCCTCTCAGTATTACTTAATCCTAACAATTGGTATCAGAGCTATTGGCCCTTGGAGAAAAAGTATAACATTTTAAGGGAGATCAATATGGATTATGAAAGTTTGGAAGAAAACTTTGAAGCAACACTTGAAGATCTTGAGAAGGCTAAAGTAGAAAATGGTGACCTGAAATTCAAATTGAGAAGAGAAAAAATTTTCATCAAGAAACTGAAGGAACAACTTGAATTATCAAGGATTTAGAGACAAGATCTTATGGATATGATAAAAGAGGATTCAGAAAGTGATACATCAGATCAAATAAAAAAACTTGAACAAGAGAAAGATACTTTGAAGCTTGATGAGGAAACTACTTATTTTAAAATGGATAAAGATATTCAATAGGTAAAGGATGAAATTTTTTTTTTTGAAGAAACCTTAAAAGGTGCTAATATTTAGATGGGACAAATTCAGATTGAACTTGATGACTATAAGAACAAATATCTGGAATTATAGAAATACAATCATATCATACAAGGAGAACTTGTTGAGGCTAAGAAACATATTGAAAAAATTCATATGAGCAGTGATAAGATTGATGACCATAGGGATAGATAGAAACCTAAAGGAGACATGACTGGAGTTGGCTTCAATGAAGCTAAAATTTCAAAGACTCAGGAAGAAAAATTTGAAGTGAATTTTGATGAAGAAAAACCTAATCATGAAAAACGTAGAGAGAAGATCAAACCTTTTAGAGGTAGATATTTTGGATGCAACAAGATTCGACACATGAAGAAAGAATGCAGAGGTAAAATTACTTACAAACCCTTTTATGGATATTATTTCAATTGTCATGCATATGGACATAAGAAGGAAAAATGTAGGAAACCTGATCAATCAAGAACTAAGCAAGATTCCATTAGACAAGGAACAACAACTAAGATCACATGTTACAAATGAAATACCTTTGGGCACATAGAAAAGTATTATAAGTTTTAGATTAATAAAAAAAAACCACCTCCTACATGCTACAAATGTAATAATCCAGGACACATAGAAAAGTTTTGCAGATACAATTGAATTGATAACTGAAGTGGAACTCCACCTAGTGTTGGAAATAAGAATATTGGTAGTACTGGTAAGAGTATTGTAGACTACATGGATGAATTTAACAATAATTTTAGGAAAGTAAGAGATACAAATAATGATAAGGTATGGAAGATAAAGGAACCAAGTGAGGAAAAGGTTTAGGGAGAGTCAGTAGATGCTACCGAGTCTTTGCCTATTGATAACATTGCTACATCAACCTAGATGGATAGGTATGGCCTTAGGGGGAGCATTGGAAAGAAACATAAAAAATCTATCTAGCCCCTGATTATGAGGAATAAGCTCTTGTGAGCTTAGGGAGAGTATTTATAAATGTTATGGAACATATATATATGATCACATAGCTTTATAATCTAAATCCTATGATTTCCATATTGTTAGTTGACTGGATCATTTGCAGAAATAAGTTTATGGGGAACTGTGTTATTTCTTTACATAGTGAAGTATAATGACATTCAAAGGAACTTATTTAATCATCATTCGAAGAGAAGAGCTAAAGAACAACAAATAATTGAGAAAGAAGATCAAAGAAGCCAGTGCATTGAGCGATTGAACAAAGCAAAAAATCACAAAATCAAAAATCAAAAGGTATTTAGATCACTCATGAACTTGTGAATATGGATACACCAATGATATTTGATGTTGTTGTGAGACCTAGATACAATTTTAAAAGACATCCTTGTAAATCCACTAAGGATGATCCAGAAGGGATATTTTTTTCAAACTCCCTACAGAGTTCTTAACATAGAGGATATTAGGGCTTATATCCATTTCAAGTATGAATCCTTAGGAGATTTTGAGATCTTCAAGGAAATGAAGGATATGATTAAAGAAGATGGAAAGTGGAAGGATGAGTTTGTCCATCTTGAGATTCTTCGAATAATGAAGATGACAAAATTTCATGAGTTTGACGAAGAAGAATGGTTTAAATTTTTTTTGAGTAGAGTGCATGACCAATTCATTTGGATTGGTGAGCTATTTGTCAAAATTTATAGTGATTTGATCCATGACATTAATGGTTTGGATAACTATGGAGTCATTCATGTTGTGGAGAAGAACACCAAGAAGTAGGTAGAAACCTTAACTCACTTGAAATGGGATAAACAGGAAATGACAGTAGTTGACATCTTTCATCAAGATGTTAGAATAGTTGCGACAATTCTTGGATACAAACTTCATTATAGAAGCTGACCTAACTCAGTTTCAACTGGTGTTATAATGATGGAATATAAGATGGTGAAGGAAAATGTCAAGTATAACCTCTGTGAAGTTATACAACATTAGTTCATGGAGCATGTGAAACAAATAAAGAGAGATAGAACTAAGGCATTTAGATTTGGATCACTTTTAATACATATGTATATACAGATTGTGCATAACTTTCTAGGTATTCATCCTAGAGCTTGGAAAGATAATGAACCCACTGGTCCACAGGTATCAAATAGCCACAGAAGAAAAAATAGAACATTGGTAGATGGAGAACTATTTGCAATGATCAAAATCCTACAGAGAGAGATGAAACAGAGAATGAGGATACTAGAAGAAATGGTAGAAAAGTACAAGGAGACAATCTGTTTCATGGTTGAAACTAATTTTGTTTGTTTTGAGGCAGTTGACTAGAGGATGAAGTGGTGTTACCCTATGGGGTATTAAGTGAGTATAGAAGTATTAACTATGCAGGTTGATCATATATTATCTTCATAGTTGGATTCATCAGAGGAAGGATGGGGTACATATGAGGAGAAATCCTCTAAGATTGGAGAATAAGATACGAGGACAGTTAGGAGGAGTAAAATTGAAAATGTTGTAGATACTCTAGCAGGTAAAGTTGACATTACTAAAGAAGAGATGAAGGAGATACAAAGGAAGATGACTGAGAGAGCATCTAGAGTGGCGAGATCTACCCCTGCAGTTCTTCCACATCTAGATAGTGAGAAGACTTCTAGTCCACCCTCTATTGTGGAAGAAGTACCTATGGAGACATCACAGACTATGAAGGTTACATAAACCCATGCGAAGAGCAAAATATCCTCTAAACAAAGCTCCCCACCTAAGAAATAGAGGATAGATGAACAAAATAAATCAGATGTAGAGAAAGAAGAAGAGAATAAGAAAGAAGTAGAGGAGAAGAAAGCGCAAGACAAACCTATGAGTAGACAACTTTGGAAACCTGACTTGAAAATGATGGAGAAAAGAGTTTTGGACCAAGGAAAGTTAAATAAATTAGGAAAATTTTATGAAATATATGATTATAATGATCAACTTCTTATAGAAGACATTGTGATTAAGCACATGTTAGTTTTCAAGAAGAATTCATTAGAGATGGCTGGAAGCATCCTCGGGATTTGTATGATAAACTTGAAGTGAGGGAATAGTTAGAACTTCAAGAAGATGATCAAATAGGGATAAAATCTATTAAAGACATATTACTGGTAATATCATTTGATGAGAATAAAATAATTATGAATTCACTGAAACTCCTGTTAAGAAATAAGTCCAGGCTAATGAAGATAATGACAAGAAAGTATGATGAGGTAATTGAGGATACTCACAAAGCAATAGACAAAATTCTTATGGAAGTTGAACATGAGAAGCTCACACCTCCTAGACCTAAGGCTACTAAGCCTAAAAATATCCTAAGGGGAGGGTCTTCCAAGCCTTCAATAATCAATACTGATTCACCTAAGGATGGAAAGGAATATAGTCAGTTTGTTAGTACAGTAAAGAAAAAAGATATCTTTATTGCTGTTGTGCCTGTGGTTTTGGACACCTCACTATATATAGATGATTCTTTTGAAGGAAACACTAACACTATACTTGAGTTTGATAAAGACAAGGTAAAATATACTGTGGGAGATCCCTCTAAGAGTCAAGAGAAAGAAAGCATTGCAGAGGTTGTGAAGGAAATAAATATGGCTGAAGTGAAACAAGAAATAATGATAGATGTTTCTTTAATCGTATTGTTGGAAAATGGAGATAGACCATTGAGTACAAATGTGGAGATTATGGATGAAGATGATCCAATGAAACTATATTACATCACATTTGCAAAAGCTAAGGAGAGATCAGAGCAGAAAATAGAGAAGAATTCAAGGGTATTGGACATGGTAGTTGATACCGTCAACAAAATCCTACCTAGACCTCTTACTTTCCAAGGAAAGGACACTACAGAGAAATTGAACAAGGAATTGGATTAGTTTGACAATCACTATGATTCCTTAGAGAAGATCACAGAAGAAAAAGAAACACAAAAATACTTAGCAAAGAAGTTAGAATAAGCATGCAAGTCTATTTCATGGGACTTGGGCATACTGGGAAAAATAATGTCTGATGAAAAGAGTTGTGTGACACATGGAAGGAAGTTATATAGTTAAATTATAAACCCTATTAGATATCTTAAGAACATTGAGGACATAATAGAAAATGATAAACATACTCTAGATAAGTTGATGCATAGTTGTGAGACCTCCTCACATACTATATTAGAGTTTGGCAAAGAAGTGTCCAGACTATTGGACAAATTGAGTCCATTGGAGATAGAGTAAGGGAGAGTTATGTGAAGATTTGGTATGCTAAAGAGCTTGATTACTCTTAAGCTATCAATTCTTGAGATAAACCTTTCAGACATGGACAAGACAACAAAGGCTCTCACTAGGTACATGCCTATTGAGTTAAAGGCAGCAAAGACATCTTCTTTTTCACTGAATGGATTGATTCATGTGAATTAGATATTGGTAAAGACTTGGAATGAGGAAATAAAGATCTTGGAAAGCTCTTTCCAAGAAGTGCTTAAGATGGTCTAAACTTTTGGTAAGTAGTTGTATCAATTTTTTTATGTGTTCTACATTTTTGTATACCTTTACCATTGATGTCAAAGGGGGAGAAGAGAAAATATGAAAAATGCACAGAAAAAAGATAGAGAAGATAATTTGGGATAGTATATATGTAAAGGAGATAAAGAATTGTAATTTATATTCTTTTTGGTATTAACACTTAGTCATTTTTCACTAAGTGTTTCCATCAATGCCAAAGGGAGAGATTGTTAGCAAGTGGCTCATTCAGGAGTGTTCAGGAACAAATTAGGGTTGTTATTTATGGAAACACATCAGTTATGAATTATTGCTTGGAGTGTGTTGGTGTTTTTTCTTGTTGGCCAAAACATATCATCTTTCACCCGTTCACAAACTGACTCAACCAGACAAAACCCAACTTCAACAAGGCATAAAATACCTTCTACTCTTCGGGCTCCACAAACCCAGGCGGGTGTACCTTAATTCTCTGCTTATGCAAACTGATACAAACACCCAATAAGCAGATTCACTAGTGGATTAAAACAGAACAAACATGTCCTACAACGAGATTCATAACTGAGATGAATCTTTGATATGGGAAGCCTACCCACATGCTCAATATATCTTCCAAACTTATCAACAGAAAGGGAAAGTTGATTTGAAAAGATTTAGATTACAAGTCTAGTTAAACCAGTGCCTAATCCTGGGCATGGAGTCATGAGACACACGTCAACAGGAAACTTCAAATCTTATACAACTGAAATTCAAACAATGTACCTTGCACACCATTCTTTCTTTCCCCTACTTGGACATCAGATCCTCATGAAACATTAGATTATCTACAACAATCTTGAAGATATTACACTCCCCTTGAAAGAAACTTGGAAATCATTACACCATTTACCTTGTAAACAGGTATACAAAGATGCCTTACAAATCAATATACAACAATTTGACAAAACACAAAGAGACATCAGACAAATATGGGAAAGGATTTTCACTGTACTTCATTAAATCATCCTATATCTATACATTCAATCACATAA
>MU228481.1:256096-275130 GCA_018584345.1 Thuja plicata
CCTCCATGTACAAGTTTCAACTTGTCCCACATTGTCTTTGCATTTTTGCAATCTTTGACATCCTCAAATTTAGCATCAGAGAGTGAGGCTGAAAGCTCTATAACCATACAGTTATGTTCATGCTTTACTCTCAATTGATCTACTGTCAATGGTCGTGTAGGAAACACATATTCAATATCTAAGCATTGAGTAATATCATTGCCAATACCTGATAAGTGAAGCTTTATCCTACTTTGCCATGAAGCAAAGTTGTCCTTGTTCAACTTGGGCACATCTCATCTATTCATCTTATGATGTTCACTTAGGTCTTGAAACCTTCCTTCTAAGCACACAAGCTCTGATACCAATTGTTAGTAATAACTGAGAGGGGGGGTGAATCAGTGGCCTCAAAAATGTATCCAATTTAATCCACCAATCAATACTCCTCCAATTATTAAGTCCCTACAAGATGCATGCCTTTGAAATTCTTGAAACAAATATCTGTCTGTCGGTTTACCTTGTTTGTCCTTATTCTCCTTGATAACTGATAAGCAGTAAACTATATTTACCGATACTCAGTAAATATGCAGAGTATACCAATCAATCCATAAATGCATATGTAGAATGTAAAATAATAAAGTAATGAACCATACACATATAACACAAGGCTTTTAACGTGGAAACCCTGTTAAGGGAAAAACCACTGGGACCGGTACCCCAAATTTTCACTCTTCTAAAGTGAGCCCTGTTAGGAGCCAACCCCGTTAAAGGTTACAAACACACGGTAAAGTGTGACCTTGTTAGAGGATTTTTATACATAGGTTGTCACTTAGTGTCTGGCATCTATGCTACCATCCTTGAATCAGTCTCATGACTGTCAATAGGCTTTATGAAAATCTTACTACCATCCTTGAATCAGCCTCCTTCTTAGACGTCAATAGGATTTAGATAAGACTGGTGCTACTATCATGAGTCAACCTTCTGGTAATCTGTTAGGATATACCTTAATTACAAAAGACTGTTAAGTCCTTCTCTGTTAAGAGACTTAATGCTTCAATGGTTAAACTGAAATAAAATGACCCGTTCCTAATGCAACTGAATTGTAGATTTTAGATCTATTTACTTACAATATCTTTCTGATCAATGTATCAATACAATTCCTTTGTACTTAACTCTTTCTGCTTTGTGATGCTGTGCTTTTCTATTTGTCGGTGTTTGCAGAATTCTTTAGCTCTCCCTCAGCTTGATTGATCATGACTACATGAAGTTAATCCTTCAACAGTTTCTCTTCAGCATCTTCTATCAATTCACTCCCCCATGTATCTGATTGCTTTCTTTTGGGAATGAATTATGCTTGTCTCTTAAATAGACATGATGTTCCTTAATTCTAGATTCTTGATTCTTGATTCTTGGCGTGAAAAACAATCTAGCCAAATTTATTTATGGATTTAACTCCTGATTTATCTCGTAGTTATCTTCTTGCCAACTGTACAAATCAATTGCTTAAATGTGGTCAAATAAAACAAATAAAACAACTAGTTAAGTCTATCCTTTAGTTCTGCTAGCTAGATATTTTGTCATTTTTTTATCTCGTTGTTCCGTCGGTCAATTCTGTAGTTTGTCGCCGGTGACAACTGCCAGTTCTGTCAGTGTAACTTCAGTTAGCTTTGGGATGTCCATCCGTCGGGCATCATTGGATCTTTCTCGTCGGGCAACACTATGTTTAGCTTGTTGGGCATCCTTTGATTCTGCTTCGTTGGGAAACACTCTCTTCTGCTCATCGGGCATCACTGTGACTTTATCTCTATCTTTACCGATGGTGTGCACTCAGCCTGTGTAGTCTGTCACTTGGTGAATACTTGACTTTTATGCATTGCTAAAAGCATAAAATTTATTCCATTAATTCTCTGAAGTCTTTGGAATTATGTATATGACCCTACAGATGATATCAAGTTGACATCAATGACAATACAAACCATTAACTGATTTAATGTCTTGCATCATCTTCAACTTAATTTAGTCAACCATTTAATTAGTTACATGTCATCACCAGGTAGTAGCTTCAAGAACTCATCAAAGAAGTTCCTCTTTCCCTTAGCGTCTTCATCCACATCATCTCTCTTTCCACTGGTAGATGCTACACTAAGTGCTTTACTCATCTTGTTCTATTCTCCACTTCCTTTTCACCGATATTGGAACAAATCTTCTCCCAGAACACCTTACCCTTCTCTTTGCACTGAAGATAATTCAATAACTCTGAAAAATAGAATAATCACCTTGAAATTGATAAAAAATTTACTAAATTAACAATTCTTTCTTCATAAACACAGAAAACCTAGCCAACTTTCCGCTCTAAAATTCTGGATGCATGATGAATGAAAATAAACCTAAGATCATCCCTTTATGGTAATTTCACAAAGTACTCAGCTCATTATTTAGAAATTAACCACTTCTGCCTTCAAGTTTACATACTGTGGTATTAATTGAATTCCTAGCTATAGCCCATGAATGTGATAGGAAATAAAATTCAAATGAGTACATTTTCAGAAAAAAACCCTTATAAAACTCGAACAAAACCACATTTTGATATGATTGGCTCTTTATCAGACATCTCAGCTACCTTTTTCACATAGTCATTAATCCTCTACATTCCTATTGGATGATAAATCTCCATATTTTCATGTTAGTAACTACCATTTTATTTTTTCTCATCATAACTATCACTCTTTATATCTGGCGACCTAGCAACTATGCATTGTCTCCTTGTCGCTAATCAAATCTCTTAACTCTAATTTCTTTTGGAGATCTGGCAACTGCATGATTCTCTTTACCTTGGATTAACTGTGGTTTACTCCTGGCAATCACATGACTAAAAGAATCCAAGTCACTAGAAGAATAGCCTAACTCTGATTTTATTCGGAGACCCCGCGACTACGATTACTTTTCCATCTATTAAACTCTGATCGCTAAGTCTTTGAATACTTCTTTTCTTTTGCGAGACCTCACGACAACCCTTAGTCGCCTAATCTCTAAATAAAACTTCTCTTTTAATATTTTCTTTAGAGACTTAGTGACAAAGCCTATGAAAATTTATTTTATCATTTTTAAATTCAATCCGGAGACTACGCGACTAAAGCTTAGTCTCATTGTGGGGAGAACATTTTTACTTTGTGCAAATTTTATAGACTCAACGACTATCATTGATATTATCTTATTCTACATCTGACGGCTCTGTTAAATCACTGAATACATTATTGAGACTACGCGACCATAGTAAAAGATATACCTTTACATCTTTTAGTCTCTTAATCACCAGATAATACTTTTCCATTTGGAGACCACGCGACTGATGCTTTTTGCTTTACTCATTTTGGACACGTGTCTCATCTTTACTTGTTTGTCTCCAAGTCACTGAAAGGATGGTGACTTATCAAATTTTACCAGCGACCACCCGACCACCATATATTTCATTTTAATCTGTAGTTTGTTGCCAAGTCTCTAAACTTTTTACTTAACTCACCTTTTATCTAGAGACATGGCGACTAAAACCTTTTAACTCATCATTAACTGTGTTCTGATCTAGAGACTCTGCGACTAAAGGAATCACTAAGTCTCATGATAATTTAGTAACTGTAGGATATATTGCACGACACCGTGACTTAACCTTTTGTCTCCATGATGCTAGATCATAATTTCTCCATTGGGAGACTTCACGACAAAGGCTTATCGCTAAGTCTCATGACTTATAAGGTATATTCTTTTCTTTTCAGAGACATCCTGACAAAATTTAATTTCCAAGTCTTGCAATGAAATTAAATATTCCTTTGGGATTAAGCAATTAGGCGAACACTTAAAAGACACATGACTTTTTCATAACTTAAGTTTTTCAAAAAGGTAATGCAAAAATAGAAACTCGATTGACAATTTAGGGCTTTTTGCATTTTCATATAGAAGAAAGCTTAGGAATTAGGGTTTTTCAATATTTCTCTAGATTTTGACCTAAGAACATAAGATTTTCACATGGATTTTTCAAATTTGGACAAATTTTTAGATTTTGGATAAAAATTTGACAGGAGGAAACCAAAATTTTAGGGAAAACTTCAACAACTAGGAATACAACCAACAGTGGCTCTATCTGAGGATGGCTCAATATGGCAAAGAATCACAGAATCTCTGGTTGTAGACTACATCAAAAATCAAAGGCAACACTGCCTAACCTAAAATAGAAGGGAAACACACAACTGAAGGAAACTATAAACAATATAGTACATACTTACTGGTGCATGAACCTTGACTCTTTAATTGAAAAAAGGCTTGTGAAATTGTCCATGCACAGGAAACTCAAAATCTTCTCCACTCATATTCTTCATCAGATAAGAATCCTTTCGATAGCTTTGTGAGATAACAAAAGGTCCAAGCCATAAAGACTCAAATTTTTTGTGTTTTCCTTTATCCTCTGCTCTTGCATTCCACTGAAGAATTAGGTCACCTGGTTGGAATTTTATTTCAATATCCCTTCTGTCAAACATGTATTTCACCTTCTGTTGTAACTTAATATTTTCTTTCTGGCTATTTCTTCTTGTCTCATACAAATCTACCAACTGGATCATTCTATTTTTCATAGTGTCAGAAACCTCTAACTGTTCTTCTTGTATAAATTGATATACTGGTAACAAATTATCGATAGGCCTTCTTGACTTAATCCATATACTAGCTAAAATGGAGACTTTCCTGTTGCTCTCTTAACTGTTATTCTGTTAGCCCAAAGTGCTAATTTCAATTTAGTATGCCACGCCCTTTTATTCTTTTCAAGAGTCTTTTTCAATATGTTTTCAATATTTTTATTACTAGACTTAGCTTGTCTGTTTGCCTGTGGATGATATGAGGATGAATATGATATTGTAATCCCATATTTCTCACAGAAATCTATTATTTCTTCTGATCTAAAACTCATGGCATTATCCATTACTAATTTAGAAGGTACACCAAATCTAGTCATAATATTTTCCATTAGAAATTCAGTGACTACCCTGCTTGTTGCCTTTTTTGTAGGAATGGCCTCAACCCATTTGGTAAACTAATCTGTGGCTACCAGTATCCAACTATGTCCCCCACTAGATTTCTCTTGAAATTCACCAATGAAATCAATCCCCCACATAGTAAAAGGGGCTTCAGTACTCACTAGGTTTAACAACAGAGCTCCTGAAAATTTAAGCTTATTTGAGAACCTTTGACAAGGCTCACACTTTTTGACATATTCCTAGGTATCTTTGAATAAACTAGGCCAATAGTACCCAGCCTTTAAAATCTTGTGGGCAGTAGTCTTGGCAGAAAAATGACCTCCACATTCTCCTGCATGCATTTCACTTAAAACCTTTTCAACTTGGTATTTATCTAGACATAACAACAATACACCATTCTTATCCTTCCAATACAAGTCTCCTTGAATCAAAGTGTATCTTTGGGTTTGCAACTTCAGATTTCTTTTTTGATTTTCTGTCATATGATCAGGACACTTGGCATTTTTCAAGAAAAACACAATATTAGTATAAAATAGTTGTCTTTCTATACTTGTAACAGTTTGATCATGGGTCTCTGTATGATTTACTTGTACTAAATCCAAGTTTTCTTCTACCATGAGTTTTTCCAAACCTTGGCCTCTTATTAACTTTGTAATATGGATTTCAAGATTGAATTCTTGTATTCTATTTATCCACTTACATCTCTTACTAGTAACTTCTGACTGTGTCAGAATATCTTTCACTGCTGAGTGAGGAACATATGCTTATACCTGGGCACAGAAAAAATATGGCCTAAAAGACTTTACAACTTTTACCAAAGCATAAGCCTGCTTTTCCATCATCTCATAATTAATTTCTGCAGCTTGTAGAGATTTACTATAAAAATCTATTGGATGTTCAAATCCTTGTTCATCTTTTTGTAGTAAAACAGTAGCAATTGTCTGATAAGATGCAAATGAAAATAGACAAAAGGACTTACTATAATCTGGAGATTTTATAACTGGAGCCTCTTGTACTGCTTTATTTATTTTCTCAAATGGCTGTTGGGCTTCTTCATTCCAAATAAATTTTGCATCCTTCTTTAGCAACTTTACAATAGGTTTAACAATCTCTGCAAAATTCGCTATAAACCATCTGACAAAATTGATCTTTCCTAAGAAAGATTGTAATCCTTTAAGGTTCTTTGGAGCGATAACTTTCTGAATTGCTTCCACTTTTTCAGGGTCTATTCTTACCCCCTCCTTAGACACTATGTGTCCAAGCAACTTTCCCTCTCATACTGCAAAATGAGATTTCTTGGGATTCAGTGAAACACCATATTCTAAAGCTTTATTGAAAATTTTACCTAGGTGCTCATAGTGATCCTCATCTCTCTTAGAATATGCAGTTAAATCATCTTGATAAATGACCATAAATAAATCAATGAATTCCTTAAAATCAACATCCATGGCCCTTTGAAAAGTTCCTCCTGCATTTATCAGTCCAAATGACATTCTAATATAAACATAGGTTCCCCATGGAGTGGTAAATGTAGTTTTGTACTGTTCTGATTCTTTAACTAAGACTTGGTTATATCCGGAGAAACCATCCATCATAGACAACAACTCGCAATAGGTCACCTTGTGTAACACTGCTTCCATATTAGGCAAGGAATAATTATCTTTTAATGAAGCAATATTTAAATTCCTAAAATCCACACATAATCTTATGTCGCCATTCTTTTTCCTTACTGGCACCAAGTTTGAGACCCATGTTGAATGTTTGATTGGCTGAATTATCCCAGCATCTTTCAACTTCATCAGCTCTTGCTGCATCTTAGGAGCCAATAATGGGTTAATAGGCCTCTATTTTTGTCTAAATGGTTTTATCTCTGATTTTAGTGGGATTTCATGTTGGAAAAGGTCTTCCCTATAAGCTTTCAAGTCTTCATATGACCATGCAAAAACATGCTTATATTTTCTCAATAGTTTAATAAAACTTGTTCTTATGTGGGAATCTAAACCTTTTCCAATGTAGAAAATTTGAGGACTAGTTTCTGATCCTAAATTTATTTCCTCCAAGTCCTCAATTTTAGCACTGCTTACTTTTGTTGAATCATTATGTTGATTACTAAAAAATACTTTAAGTTCAACCAGACCCCTGGGAATCTGATTAGAACCTAATTAAACAACCTCACTTCCTAAAAAATAATCTTTGCCATCATGAGTTTCAAGTAATGTATTACAATCAATGCTAGTGTTCTCATAATGGTCTAGACATTGAATGAGCTTAAAAATATCTTGGCCATCCTAAAAAACTTTCTAGTTGTATATGTTATCTGGAACAAGCGGCCTTGTCTTGACTTCCAATATTGATACCCCAAGTAAGGTCTGATCATCAGTTTTCAAAGCAACATTTTCTAAGAAGTCTGCCATTATATTCTTTGACCTTTCTATCCAACTTATATCAAAGGCATCAAACATTTCAATTTGATCCCAAATAGCATATTTGTACATTTTTAATCTATCATTCTTTACTGCATATTTGGATCTGATCTAGGATACCACTAATTCAGAATCACCAAAAAATTTTAAACATTTAATTCCATGTTTGATGGCAATCTCTAGCCCTAAAGACAAAGCTTCATACTTTGCAGTATTGTTTGTACATTGGAATGCCAATAAAATGGAATATTTAAAATTTGTACCTGATGGAGATGTCAATAACACACCAGCCCCTGAGCCTTCTTTTGAGCAAGCTCCATCAAAATACATTTTCCATAATCCATTACTTTGTACATTTAATTCTTTGATCAAAGGATCCATATTTTCACTTTGATGGTAATGGTCATTCTTCTGCACTCTGAAATTATCCATATCCACATCAATGCAACAATTAATGTTAGTGTCTTCAAACCATTCTATCATGTGAGGATTTCTACCGTCCCTTGATACCCTAACATTATTCTCAACAATGTTAAAAGTAGCATATGATAAATCACTTTGTATACTACCTCCCATTGAAGCACTCCACTTTCTTGACAACAACATCCCATAGTGTGGTGGTATATCAACAAAAAGAAAATTCATAGTCAACACCACATCAGGACATAATGCTAACTTATAAGGCATTGCCTCAATGGTACCAATCACAGGGACTTCTCTAGAATCCATTGCTTGGCATCTCCCATGAGGAGTATCAACCTGTAGTCCCATTTACCTCATAATTTCCACTGGCATAACAGTGTTTGATGCTCCTGAATCAATCATACAATTTTTTAGCATCCTCCCATTTATCACCAATGAAAGAAAAAATGGGTCAACAACCTTAGGGGAAGAAGTTGTGTTAAGAAAATTTGAGGAATCTCAGAAGTCAATACTTCAACTTCTTTCCCTTTGTTAATTGGGTTCTTATCAATCTTCTCTGTATTTTGCATCTTTATTGTGGGTACACTATTTAATAATGATAGAACCTTCTCCTTATGTTCTTTAATTCTCATCATTTCTAAAAATGGTACTTTCACAGTCATTTGAGATAAACAATGTCCCATGTCAACTGGAGTATATTTTACATCTGAGGTCTTAGGTTTTTCAATAGTAATGATATTTTACTAAGTGTGTATGTTCAGAGTTGGTTCCTCTTTCTAAATTTTTTTGTTTTCTACCTTAGGAGGACACACTTCCTGTATTTTTTCTTTTGCTTCTTGTACAACTACAGGCTCTACAACTTTTGTTACAACTTTGACCTTAGGTTTATATGCATTTTCCCTAGGTCCTTCCTTCTTTTGTGCATTTTTAGTGTCTATTTTGTTTTCTTTTATACAAACACCTGATGGCTAACTACCAGAACCTCCCACTACTCCGTTTCTCAAATGATAATTGCTTCTAGCCTTATTTACCAAATCTGTAGTAATCTGTGCTTTCTCTTCATCTGAAGCTTTCCTGACTAAAGGCATATCTTGACTGTTTTGTGCATAACACCTTATATGGTCATCAGTCTCCTCTACTTCACTATTTGATAAAACTTGTTGATGACTGACCTCTATATTTCCTTGTGAACTATATAAATCATGATTTTCATTTTCAGTATCTGAATCTATATCATGACATGAATATGCATTTGTCATATTATGGTCACATTTCTCACCCTCATCATTTTCTTGTTCTTTATTTACTTTCAAATCCAAGGAAACAATACAAAAATTAGGGTTATGTGGGGCTTCACAAGCCTCACACTAGAGATCATCATTGCAGAAATGGACAAAATTCTTATGTAGAGGGTTTGGAGTTATGTTATCAGTTTTCTCCTTTTTAGGTGGAACAATAGGCTTCCCATCCTTAAACTGAGTTCCATAAGGATGATTTTGCATTCTATTTTGAGGATTATATGTATTATTTTAAGAAGGCCTATTGTTCCGAGGAGCCCTATATTCCTTATATTCTAGTTCTTTTAGGTTGCTCCTACTAAACTTTGAGTCATCTCTCCTATTTAATTTACCAGATACCCTTCTGTTCATTTCAATATTCACTGCTATCTTATAAGCATCAGTAAAAGTTCTAGGGTTTTTATCCCTAAGAGCATATCCCATTTTAGAATCAAAGGCATTTAGATAAGTTTCTAAACATACCTCTTCATCCAGCCTTATCTTCTGAAATAGCTTGTGCACAACTCTTTGAAATCTGGTATTAAACTCAGTGACCTCTTCATTGTAATTCGTTTTGATGTTATTGAATTCATTCAACAAAAAGCCTTTATTTGTTTTATCACCATAATGATCTTTAAATAATTCAATTAACTCATCCATGGAAGCAAAAAAACCATTAGAAAGGCTTCTAAACCGTTCTCTAGCATCTTATACTAGAGACTGAACAAAAAGCTTCCTTAATACATCCTCATGAGTGATATTTAAATCATCAACAAAATCAATGAACTTTCTTAAATGTGTTTCACAAGAAATAACATTGTTACCTGCGAACTTTGGGAGATTTTCTCCTATATCACCCACATCTTTTGGGAATGCATTAGGATATCCAGGGATACCAATGAAGTTAAACTGTTTATACCTTTCAGTATGCAATGGTTTTCTTTGAAAACTATCATTCTCTTTAAAAGTAGTAGCTTTTGCTTTGAAAGCTGTAGTATTCTCTAGTCCCGAGTATTTGGAAGAATGCAGAAAATCTATTTTCTTCTTCATTTAAATTATTGTAGCTTCCATTTGTGCCTTTCTAACATCTTTTCTATGGTCTCCTTTTCAATTCTTAATTTCTCCAAATCAATATCCAACTTGGACATTTGTTCTGTTAAAGGCTTCTGAAACCTAGGTTCTTCATTTCTGTATTCAGTCATTTTTTGCTTACCTTTGTCCTTCTGTGAAATAGAAGCTTTATAAGTAAGTGGTATTTCTTGGTCCTTTTGAGACCTCTCTATACCTTTTATATTTTGATGTCTTAAGGATCTTCTTTTAATCTTATCAACATCCTTATGCTCATGTTTTTTCTTTCTTAGTTCTCTCTCCCTTTTCATTTGTTGAATAAGAGCAAGATGTTTCATGATAAGTTTTTCCTTATTTGCTAGCTCATTAGAGGGAGCTTCTTTAGAATCTGAACTAGATGTATTTGTTTCTTCTCTTTCATTAGAAGTAGAAGTAACTGTAGGTTTTTCTAATACTCTCTCCATAGCTTCTTCATATTCTAAAGTATTTCCATCATGAGAAGGTTGATTGCTGCTCACCTCTCTCCTAGTACTACTTTCTTTACCTTTTGGAGGAGTTTCATCAATGCTAACTTGGTTTCTTTTCCTCCTCCAGGACATCTCCATCCTCGAGGATGATGGGATTCCACCATATAAGGCATTCTCAGGATTATTTTTCATTCTTGACCTAGTATTCATTCTGAAAGATATTTACTAAATTTGTATTGATCTCAGAGATTTTCTTTAGAGTCGCCACCCAACAATAGTTAGGTATGAATGAATACTATTAAAAGAAAATTTTGACAACTATAATTGGTATGATCTTTAATCACTTGACTCCCCAGTAGAGTCACCAATTTTGTTAGGGTTTTTTCTTGTAGGGCCTCTAAAATGCTTGAATACTTAAATAACTCTATGGCTCCCAATGCCTTTGAAATTCTGACTCAAGCAAGAGAAAACACTAATTGATGAGGTATTTTTATAACATTGGGGATACTTATTATCACCTCCTTTTTTGAGATCCACTGACTCAGGTAGGTTTTACCTATGATTGATTACTGACTTGACAATATCTTTAGAGTGTATTTTGCTTATGTGTTGAATGCTCTGTTCTTATATGGATAAATAGATGACTATGCAGATAACAATGATTACTCTGGGGATAATTTTAACAATCCAAACCATTATCTTGATAATGACAGACATTAACATGATAAGAAATCTCATCCTTCTTCCCTTTTATAATTCTTATGAATCTAGGAGGAATAACCTATTTGATTTTCTCTTTAAGAAATCAACAAACTCAAATTGTAAACTGTGTGAGTACAATTGATTTTAACTATATGTTATTTGTGTAAATGTGATTGATTTTGAATATTTTTTAATATTTGGATGATGATGGATTACCAAACAAGTTCTAGACCAGTGCCTATCCTTGGGCTATAGAGTCAAAAGATATAAATCCACAGAGATAAACAAATAAGAATACTGTAGGATGACTTACAACCTACATAAAACTCAGGTAAAGTGCCTTACAAATTACCTTGTCACTCCCACAATGTTATATCAAATCCTCAATTACTACTGTACTCTCTGAAACTACTCACAAAGTTTAATTCTCCCCTTAGAAGAAATTTGCAAATAATTAGATAGCTACCTTGTAGCCAATATGTTTAACATGCCTTACAAATCAAACATAAAAGAGTACACACAATAAACAAAGAGACTGTTAGTACTGTCAAATTTTTGTAGAAATTTGGAGTGACTACACTTGAAATTTTCTCTAAGTACACATTGTTGCCCTAAGAAACTCGTGGAAAAGGCATATTTTGAATGCATGCATAAAAAGGCCTCTTGATTTTTGTGAGAAACCACTTGGGAGACGTGTTCCTCACCTTTCATTTGGAATATACAGTGAGTTCCAACTCTCAAATTTCAGTTCTAACTTGTTTTGGAAGTAGCCATCTGGAGGCGCTTATCATAAATCTACATTTTTGCTGTGTCATTTTGCTGTACAAGGCCTAGTTTGCTTCTGAATAACTTGCGCCGTGTTAATTTTCATGGCCTGCCACTTTGGTATTATTTAGTAAACATATCAAAGAACTTATGTTTCAAAGGTCAATCCATTTCGAGTCCTTTTGATTGGATTTTGGATCTCCCAAAGTTGGTCTTCCAGAATTGTCTTGCTTCTTGGTTCTGTCCAGAATTCTGAGTAGCCCTGTTTGACTGATTGTAACTTTTGACCTAGTGACCTAATTGAAAAAAACACTTTTGTACTCCATTGAAGAGGTCAAATAATTCTTAATCCTCCGTCTTTAGGTCATGACAAGTCCATTTGGTCAGTTTGCCAATCTGATTCCGAATGCAGTTTCTAATAATTTGATGTAGATCAGTTGCACAGCTTGGTTGGAGGTCCTGTTTGCGAGGTTATATCTTGAATGTTGTGATTGGTCAGATCAAGAAAGTGGTTTCCCTAAATTATAGACAAAATTCACTTCAATTTTGCTAGGTCTCAGATCCTGAGGGTTTTGTTTGCACACTTTCCAAGTGTCTTTCCATTTGCAAAAATTGATTTCTTCATGTTTCCTATTTTCTGCATTTTCAAGTGGCTATTTTTGAGGGGTCACCAAATGTGCCTGGATAATTTTCAAGAGCCACCCTTCTAGATCTGTATTCCCCATATAGCATACTTCCAATGTTCAGAAGCTCGAATTCCCAGGAGGTCGTTTGCCTTGTTTTCAAAGTTGAAACCAAATGCAGTTCATTACTGTTGGACAGGGTAATTTGCAAAATTGATATAAAGAGGTGACTTGGGCGATTAAAATATTTTCACCTGTTTGGTTCCGTCAGTTACCACTTTGCAGTATGGAAGAATGTCGACTATGGAACATGTGTGCCCATCGCCACATTCCGGTTACTTGGTCTTGTCAGTTTTTTAAAACTGGTTCTAGAGGACATGTGCTATTAGTGTGATTAGTTCGCAGAGATCTAAAGGTTGTTTCTAAAGGTTGCAATCTAAGTGATTTATAATTTTATTGCACTAAAATCCGTGTTGGATAAATTAAAGGTGAAAATCAATTTCAAGGATATCCACTTAATTAGTTTCGCAGAGTAGTTTTTGCAAACTTTCAAGAAGAGGCACACTCAAATAGCGAGTGCTAAAAGAGAGGAGATCTGAGTGATAGCTTTGGAAGGACAAAAGGAAAGAAGGGGTAATCTATTACCAACATTATTCTATCATCTCATGCTTCAAATATCTAAACTTTATGAAATTCACATGGCTCTTTGTGCTCCAACAAGACTCAATATTTTTATCAATGAATGTCCATGTGGATCGGTTGAAGTCTGTGATGGTTTTTATCGTGTTTGCATGAAGATACGGAAGAAAAGTCCATGGCTTGTAAACTTTGGACAGATTGTCCAGGAGAGATGTCAATTTCATAAAACCTTTTTGACTGTTGAATGGGTATGAAATGGATTTGTTTGAAAATGTTTTAAAACGTTTCAAATGAATAAAACAAATGCATCCAGAATAGCGAGGTATTGAGCAAGAGATGGATTGCATTAGATGCATAGAGAAAAAAAAATTTCAAATTGTAGGGGACATAAACAACACAACCTCTACACAACATTTGAAGCAAACATTACAAATGCATTGACAAATCTAAAGGAGGCTTTACATTTTTAAAGAAGGAAAAAATATGAATAACATTGCAAATGATAGTAGAGATGGTCTGCGTTAAATTGGAAGCTTGGGCTGCGCAGAACAGAGGCTGAAACATCACTAAATCAATTTAAAACTAAAATCCAGCACAGCAAGATGCAATTGGCAAGTGTAAAGCTGAGTTCCACAACCCAGCCCGCGCCACCAATGGAATCTGTGGAAGCACAAACAAGATATGTGAACTGTTTGACAGAGATGCCATCTCACGAAATGCTATGTTTGGAGATGCTGTGTTGGAGGCCAATGTAAATCGCAAGTGTAAAGCCGAAGTCCACAACTTTTGTCAGCGTCCACCCTGCCAATGCAATCTGTGGAAGCATAGACAATGCATGTTACTATTTGACAGACACCTCAAGGAGATGTCTGCGTGAGATATATGGAGGAATTAGTGGGCTACGCTAGTTCAAGAGGGAGACACCATGCATGAAAAAGAGTTTCAAAGTTTTTAAGCAAATGGTATTTGACAGGTGTAAAGCCAATTCCATGACCATTCCTAGCACTCAACCAGCGCAGGAGAGGCAGTTGCAAATAAATTAGATGATTGAGAGTGTCTGAAGCTGCGCATTAAATTCAAAAGTCAGCGCATTATTAAATTTTAAAGAACTTGCATAAAACCCCACGCAAAGCATGAAGTAGTAAGAAGAGAGTCTGCGGATGTTTTAAATTTCTGCGCTAGTCAAAATGCAGAACCACACATTGGAATGAGGAAGGTTATGCCAAGTCAGTGCAGTTTATAAATTGAGAAGGCTGCACACAAAAACAATGGAAAGTTAAAACTTATAAAGTGTTTGTCCCACATGCATTGGGTTGTCAAATTTCGAGGTGTTTAAATATGAAAAAACTAGCATGCTTGTTTGAATAAGAACCAAGAGGCCATAGGCGGGCCCCTTCGCTGGTGAACTCAGTGCATGGTGGGCCAGTGAAATTTTGGGCGGCAAATTGGAAATGCTTTAAAAACTTCAAACTTGTATATCCCACATTGCTCCTGCTATGGAATTTCAAAATGTTTATAACCCAAAATGCTCAGAAGGTAAAATGTGAAGTAAATAGGAAGCTTTGCACACGTGACCACACACGTCGCCTCGAGAAGCATGCCTAGTCGGTCAACACAAAAATTTTGCAGAAGAAATCGCGCGCTCGCGGAGCAAGGAAGCCGAGTAGTCGCTCAGTTGCATCGGAGGAAGGAGATCGTGGAATTGGATCGCAACTGCGCGACCGAGCTCATCGCGAACCCAAATATGAGTGCGTTGCGCAGTCACACAAGAAGACCAAGACATCAAAATTGGGTTGTGGGTGAGCGACCGAGCTCGTCGCATAGTCGCACAACTTCTAGTCGCTCAGTCGCACAGCCCAAAATTGCTCATCGTGCAGTCGCGCTCAAAACTTGAGGTCATTGAAAATGCATGTGAGTTGGCGGTTTGGCTCATTGCGCACTCGCGTAAGGTTTGTGTTGAGGCCAAAAAGTGTTGCGACTGAGAGATTCAGCCCAGTCACGCACTCATAGAGGCAAGATGGAGACAGTCAGGAGTTAAAAAGGTGATTTTTAGAACGAATCAGCGAGCGCCACTTGTCAGTTTCTGGTGCAATATTGTTCAGAAAATGTGCCTAGAAAGACAAACTCTTTTGATGATTCAGGGTGCAAATTTAATCAGAAGTATTAGCTATTATATACTGCCAGAAAGGTCTCGACACGAGGATTCCAATTCTGGAATCAGATTTTGCATAGGTGGCCATCTGCTCGCATTATTTACAGTTTAAGTTTCAGGGGGCCAGGAAGATATTTTTGAGATATCTAATTTGTTATGTCCGGTGACTCATGTGTTTTCAAGGGGATAGAGCAGATCAGGTTTGTTGTTCCAGAATTCATGACTCATTCAGTGAGTAGTTCAGAGTTAGACAAGTGTCGAGTTGTAATGCCTTCTGGTGTTTTCCCCATTCTCTTCTTATTCTCCTTTCTTTTCAGTCTAAGGGGTTCCAACCTTTTTTGCATAAGATGAGCTCTGCAAGTGTTTGAGTTCCATTAATGCAAGTCCTATTATGAAATTGATGTTTTAGTCTAGATGTAGTGTCAATTTGAGTGTACTGAAATAGGTTTTATCAATGAAATATAACTGGAATCTCATTGCAAGTATTCTGATGTCTCTGTGTGTTTTGGGAATTCTTATGAATTGGATTTGTAAGGCAATGTCCAGTTTGTCATTTACAGGGTAGATTGTGAGTTTTTCCATAAGTTTCCTTCAAGGGGGGAGTAAATATGGCTGGAAAATCTTTGAGAATTTCAATAATGCATAGATTTGATGATCATGTGTTTGTAGTGAAAATGGTAATCTGTAAGGCAGGGTATTGATTTTAGGTGTTTTTTTTGAATTGATGAAGTTTTGTGGATGTTTTTCTCAATTTTGACTTCGCACCCTAGGATAAGGCACTGATTTTACACCAGACTTGTATCTAAATCTTTTCAAATCAACTTTCCCTTTCTGTTGATAAGTTTGGAAGATATATTGAGCATGTGGGTAGGCTTCCCATATCAGAGATTCATCTCAGTTATGAATCCCGTTGCAGGACATGTTTGTTCTGTTTAATCCACTAGTGAATCTGCTTATTGGGTGTTTGTATCAGTTTGCATAAGCAGATAAGTAAGGTATACCTGCCTGGGTCTGTGGATCCCGAAGAGTAGAAGGTATTTTGTACCTTGTTGAAGTTGGGTTTTGTCTGGTTGAGTCAGTTTGTGAACTGGTGAAAGATGATATGTTTTGGCCAACAAGAAAAAACACTAACAGAGACAATAACAATATAGAATAAAGCTGTACTATATTTTATTCATAAATTTTTGCTTCAGTACATATCAAGGCCAAGAGCTTAAAGAACACAGACTGAAGTCTAGAAGTCTGGCTTGCCAATATATTTCATCTCTCTTCAAAACTATTACATTTGATCTATATATAGATTTTAAACCATCTTGGAATCCTCAAGGAAAAGATGCAACAAGCTTCAGATGGTTTAAGAAACCTAACCCTAAAAAACATAGAAAAGACAAAAAACAAGAACTTTCAAGTGGTGGAAAGACAAGAATAAAGGATGAAATGTGATCTTCTTTTGTCTTCACATGAATTTTGGCGCCTTTGTCTGATTATGTTCAGGATAGTATCTGATATTTGTATTGAGACCAAGTGACCGCCATTTTAGGTTAACCTACACTTGTCCTTTGTGGTTACTAACCTCCCTGTGCTCAATGATCAGGTGCCAAGTGTTCCTTTCTATTCTTCATCTAGGACATCTTCTTCTATTTCAGCAGCCTTTTTTTTCTTTGGTTTTGTCTTCAAATCTCATGCTATCACATCCTCCTCTGCAGGCCAATTGAAGCTATGGATACTCTGCAGTTGTGCTTTCTATCTTTCCCATCTAACAACAGTTATGCCTTTGACATCCACTAATAATTTATTGATGTCAGTCTCTGCTTTAAAAGCCTCATCCAAAATCTTATTGAAACCTTCCATATCAAAATCAGAATATGTGATAAATGCCTCTTTACTAGGCAGTCTCCTATCAAATTCACTTTTCCAAGCCTCCAAGGCCTTAATCTGATCATTTTGTCCCTTAAGTGGAGGAATAAATCTATTGAAGCTCGGTCCAAACAGGCTCATCCTTGCCTCTATCTGATTTAATTTACCTTTGAAGAAAGGTAAAGTCACATTTATTTTCTTGATTTGATCCTCTACCTCTATCACAATCTCCGGTAGATCTGGCCTATGTGGCTATAAAGAAGCCAACCTCTCAAATATCTGTATCCTGGAAGACCATGTTACAAAATAAGGGTTTAAAGTAGAGATATACCCTGTCACTTCAACATGAAAAATGGGTAACTTGTTATAAGCATTTAGGATTATATCTATTTTATCTTTTAGGATATCAATCCTATGCTGAAGTATATTCATCAATGCATTTATAACAATCTTATTATCACTTTTAGCCATATCCTCTATTTTTCTCTCTTCCTCTGTTTCAACCATTTCTTCTAAATGTGGAGGCTTCTCTGAGGGCACATATACAACTTCTGGATTTTCTAGAAATTGTTTTTTCAGTTCAGCAATTACCCTATTTTGTTCATGAATTTTGATGTGGCATAATTCTCTATCCTTAGCCAGGGCACTAGCCTCCTCTATCAGGATACCACATTTCTCAGACAATTGCTTTGTCTTATCTTCATTCAAGTGTGCCGAGTGTGTCATTATTTGGGAAATATCCAAATCACTCGTGTTTTGAATTGTCCATACCATTTGGTTCCCCACCATGCTCTCTTGAATATTCAATAATTGAGGCTTCTGGTCTTTAGGACATAGACTCCACATGGAAAATGCTTGGGAATTTGGACTATATCCGAATCCCTTGATTAGATCACCAATTTGGATCTCAGTTGTCATTTTTAGGTCTGGTTGCTTTCTTATTTGATCTATTATAAATGCTGAGGCTAAATCCCAGCCTTCAGCAAGCAATATGCCACTTTCCAATACTAATGTTTTGGCTTCTTCAGGAGTAATGTCCTCAGTTTCAGGATCATATGTTTGTAGAGCTAAGAGAGCCTCATTTGTCACTGCTTCTTCACCAGATATTCTCAACTTCTCAGATACTTGCCTCTGTTTCCTCCACCTAAGAAAATATTTAAGTTCATTAGTCTTTATGAATTTATCATCGCTTAAAAACTGCTGCTGGTGGAGCAATCTTTCATCAATACATATTTTCAGAGGCAATTCAATATCTTCTTCTACCTTTTGCTGCAATTTCTTTCCTTTCCCAATTTCTTTTCTCAAATTATGATCATATACTCTATTACCAGGAACAAGAGCACTTACTCTATCCTTTTTTCTCTCCTTTCTTATGTAAGTCTTAGCATGAGATGTCTGACCAAGATGAACTTTTTGCCTCTTGAAACCAGGCTCATCTATATCATCAGGCTAAGAAACTTTAGTCAAGTCTATAATATGTACCTCTTCTCCTTGTGCTTGAACTATTTCTGCAACATTTTGTTGTGGTTGATCCATATGAGGTGGACTAACATATTCTTCTTCACTCTCATCTTCATATTCAGACTCTGAATATTCAGGTTCTTGTCCTTCCTTTTTTACATCTAGGAATCTTTCCAA
>MU228481.1:275232-299369 GCA_018584345.1 Thuja plicata
CAGGGTAAAATCCTCCAAATGCTACTCCTTTTCTTTTTATCTATCTTTCTAAATTCAACAGCTCTTGGATTTTATCTCTTCTTATCCTCACTTCTCCTTCATCAATTATATTCCTAGTTGCATCCTCTTCCACACAATCACCATGCACATATGTATTTGGTATGGTAGGAGTTAGGAGTCTCTTAGCTCCTATAATGAATCCCTCTGGATCGATATATCTATACAATGCTGCTCCCATGTTATAACTTTCCAGCCATTTACTTACTAAATCAATGGCACTTTTGCCAATTGTAAATTGATAGATCTTGAACTTCCTAGGGGTTAATGTCCCCTTCCTATGTGGTGCAAAGTGTTCATTATTAGTTAAAAAAAGCTGCCAAATTAACTCCATTGCAGCAACTCTTGATGGTACATGATATGGTAGGACATGGGGAGGATGTGAGCATCCATACACTCTAATCATAGTGAAATTGTCCTCTAAATAGAAGTCTCCCCAATTGTTGTCACCTTCTCACTTGTCAACATACTCACATGGTCTCAGTAGTTGTAACACATTCACCGATAGTCTAGTTTTGTTGACACCTAAGCTCTGCATCAAAGGGTAAACAATCCAGTTCTCAAATCTGCAGAAATCACAGTCCTTGGCAGTGAAATTCCATATCTTAATCCAAAATTGGATAGGATTAGGCTGGTTATAATAAATTATTTGGGGTTTAAGTTGTTCACATCCATGATGCCATAATTAAAATGCAATAAAAGATGCATCATAATAGAATAGTGTAAGAATTTGGGGTCTTTATCTTTTTTCTGTATGGCCACAAACCCTTCACGCATCCTGTTAATGATATATTGAATGTAGTCATAGCTGGTGCTGGAATGCACATCTTGCAGATCTAAAACCATCATCAAAATTCCAGCACCAATCTTCTCAATACCTCCATCTATACCCAATACTCTATATAAAGCATATGCAATGTATTTGATATAAAAATTTAGGTCTTTATAGCAATAGGGTGCAGTGGATCCTGGAATAGGGGCAATGTGATTCCTTACCTCACTAGGGATATGTTTCTGTAATTGATTCCTAGCATCCCCAGGCTGTAACCTATATCTTTCCTCTTGCTTTGTGAGGTTAATCTGAGTAGACATGGTACTATACAAGCCGAAGGCTTGCATAAAAGAATCCCTAATCAAAATTAAAAATGCAGTACCATCATTCTTTTTAATTGTCGTTGATAAAAGGTCATAGTGGTTTGCTAGACCTAGAAACAAGTCTACATCTACAAAAACATCAGGAACTAGTAACCTAGCCAAACCACTGGTCCAAGGGTTTGATACTGGTATGGCCTTATCAACATTCTTATAAAAGTAACTGTAAAGAGAAAAAACTTTAGACCCTAGTGTCTTGGCATCTCTGATATTGGAGTACTCATCTGTCAATATGTTGGCATTTGCCCTCTTTTTTGTGCCGATCCAGGTAGTAGCTTCAAGAACTCATCAGAGAAGTTCCTCTTTCCCTTAGCATCTTCGTCCACATCATCACTCTTCCCACTGGTAGATGCTACACTAACTACTATACTCATCTTGTTCTGTTCTCCACTTCCTTTTCACTGATATTGGAACAAATATTCTCCTAGAGCACCTTACCCTTCTCTGTGCACTGAAGATAATTCAAGAACTCTAAAAAACTGAATAATCACCTTGAAATTGATAAAAAATTTATTGAATTAACAATTCTTTCTTCATAAACACAGAAAACCTAGCCAACTTCCCGCTCTGAAATTCTGGATGCATGATGAATGAAAATAAACCTAAGATCATCCCTTTATGGTAATTTTATAAAGTACTCAGCTCATTATTTAGGAATTAATCACTTCTTCCTTCAAGTTTACATACTATGGTATTAATTTAATTCCTAGCTGTAGCCCATGAATGTGACAGGAAATCAAATTCAAATGAGTACATTTAAAAAAAAACCCTTATAAAACTCAAACAGAATCACATTTTGATATGATTGGCTCTTTATCGAACATCTTAGCTACCTTTTTCACATAGTCATTAATCCTTTGCATTCCTATTGGATGATAAATCTCCATATTTTCATGTCAGCAACTGCCATTTACTTTTTTCTCATCATAACTATCACTCTTTATATCTGGCAACCTAGCGACTATGCATTGTCTCCTTGTCGCTAATCAAATCTCTTAACTCTAATTTCTTCTAGAGATCTGGTGACTGCATGATTCTCTTTACCTTGGCTTAACTATGGTTTACTCCTGGCGATCACGCGACTAAAAGAATCCAAGTCGCTAGAAGAATATCCTAACTCTGAGTTTATTTGGAGACCCTGTGACTATGGTTACTTTTCCATCTATTAAACTCTTATCGCTAAGTCTTTGAATGCTTCTTTTCTTTTGTGAGACCTCGCGACAACCCTTAGTCTCCTAATCACTGAATAAAACTTCTCTTTTAATATTTCTTTTGGAGACTTAGCGACAAAGCGTATGAAAATTTATTTTATCATTTTTAAATTCAATCTGGAGACTATGCGACTAAAGCTTAGTATCATTGTCGCGAGAACATTTTTACTTTGTGCAAATTTTATAGAGACTCAGCGACTACGATTGATCTTATCTTATTCTGCATCTGATGGCTCCGTTAAATCACTGAATACATTCTTGAAATCCTATAACATCAGGAGACTACACAACCATAGTAAAAGATATACCTTTACATATTTTAGTCTCTTAATCACCAGATAATACTTTTCCATTTGGAGACCATGCGACTGATGCTTTTTGCTTTACTCATTTTGGACACGTGTCTCATCTTTACTTGTTTGTCTCCAAGTCGCTGAAAGGATGCTGACTTATTAAATTTTACCAGCGACCACCCGACCACCATATATTTCATTTTAATCTACAGTTTGTCGCCAAGTATCTAAACTTTTTACTTAACTCACCTTTTATCTGGAGACATGGTGACTAAAACCTTTTAACTTATCATTAACTGTGTTCTGATCTAGAGACTCCGTGACTGAAGGAATCACTAAGTCTCATGATAATTTACTGACTGCAGGATATATTGCGTGACATCGCAACTTAACCTTTTGTCTCCATGTCGCTAGATCATAATTTCTCCATTGGGAGACTTCACGACAAAGGCTTATCGCTAAGTCTCATGACTTATAAGGTATATTCTTTTCTTTTTAGAGACATCCAGACTAAAGTTAATCGCCAAGTCTCGCAATGAAATGGAATATTCTTGTAGGATTAAGCGACTAGGTGAACACTTAAAAGGCACATGACTTTTTCATAACTTAAGTTTTTCAAAAAGGTAATGCAAAAATAGAAACTCGATTGACAGTTTAGGGATTTTTGCATTTTTTGTATAGAAGAAAGCTTAGGACTTAGGATTTTTCAATATTCCTCTGGATTTTGACCTAAGACTAGAAGATTTTCACAGGGATTTTTCAAATTTGGACAGATTTTCAGATTTTGGATAAAAATTTGACAGGAGGACAACAAAATTTTAGGGTAAACTTCAACAAATAGGAATACAACCTACAGTACTTACTTTTTTTTATAAGTGTTAGTTCCATTTTGTGATGTATTTAGAACCAACTGGGTATGTAATAAAGTATATATATGAAGAAATTTTGAGAAGTGAAGTAAGTATGGATGCGAACAGATGAATGAATGCATTGTGATGTCAGAATCAGATAGATGGTGATGCGATCTACAACTGGAACTACTTAAGCATAGCAGATATTTTTTATGTTCATTTTGATAAATCATTATAACAAAGACATATTTATGATTTTATGAGCAGTTAGCTCAGTGTATACCTTTAACAGGGTTTTGTATACCTTTAACATGGAAATGTACTAATGTAATATTCAGCTCCTAACAGGGCTAGGTCTCCTAACATGGACATAATACTTTTAGTGAATATTTGTGGTTACCATCCCCACCGAGGTTTTATCTTGGCCAGGGTTTCCTTGAGAACAAATTCACGATGTTATGAATTGTGTGCTTTGTGTTTATGTTCTTTTCATTTCAGCAATTATCTGGTTAAGTTACAATTTGATACGTTTAATTTTAAAGTGTTTTAATACTGATTTACTCCCCCTCTCAGTATTACTTAATCCTAAAAAATCCATCATAACTCCTCCAGATAAGAATTAAATTCCATGTGATCGTACAAGGAGGTCGACCATGAATGTAGGAACATCAAATAAGCTTCACTGATTAACGAACAACTTCAAAGATTGAAAAACCCAATATGACCGTTAGAACATGAAGAACAAATAGGAACAAACCCAAAATTAATAAATATTCATTAGGAAAGAAAATATCGGGATGCAAATCCAAACATAGATTCATCGTAAAGTCCAGAACACACCATTTGGATTGCAAGAGATAAGGAACCAACATGAAGGATTTTCGATCAAAACACTAAAATTGCAAACAAGAACATAATTGAAAATGAAATACTTTTGGGTGATGCAAGATTTCAAATGACCCAAGGATACTCCTGCATCAGACAACCTAGGTGAAAAGAAAATTTTCCATACGAGAAACTTGTGAACTTTTTACAATATGTGAAACATAAATCCCATGCTTGTTTTTATCAAAACATCCTCCTTGTCTACTATACTCAATCTTAGTACCTTTGCACTCTCTTCTTTCAGATCAATTATCTTACTCTTCTCTGTACTACCCTTGGCATACCTTCTATCAACAACAAAGGTTAGATCATTACCTTCTTTCCTTTGCATAATTGATTTAACTCTATAACAAATCTTCATCTGATCAACAACCAATATCTTATGTTTCTTCACTTCACGTCTCTTATAGTCTGATACCAACTGCCCTTCAGATATACCTTCAAGACTCTTCTTCCAATCCACACTAAGCTCTGTATCCTGCTTCTATAAATAGTAACTCTTCACCATGCTCAGACTTCTTGCACTTGTTTCCTCTTCTTCCCTCAAAGGAACCAAATTAAACTTTTTCCCATCCTTCTCTATTGTAACCAAGTTTATTCGACAATAATGAATAGACCCCCTATCAAATTTACAAGGTCTTGCCAATAGAAAATGAAAATAACTCATGAATACCACATCATATAATACCTCATCTCTATAAGGTCCAATGTTGAAGTTCACCAAACACTATTCTTTCACCTCCACCCTGCGATCATCTAAAAACCAACATATCCCATAAGGACAAGGATGTTTAAGCCTCTTCAATCCAAGCTTCTACACCATCTCTTTTGAGACCAGATTATTACTACTACCATAGTTCATAACAACCTTATAATATTTACCTCCTAATTTGCAGACAATCCTAAACAAATTAATCCTTTGTGTAGGTTCAACTTCCTTATTACTCAACATGACTCTCCTAAGCATAAGAGATTATCCTATCTTAGGTTCTCCCATACCTTCCTCAAGTTCATCAGTAACTCACTCCTCATGTGCCACAAGCTTTTGTTTTCCCATGTTCTGTCTAGATCCTCTAGAACATTGAAAAGCTCTATGTCTTATGCCACCACATTTGAAACAAGTACCTTTGAACTCATTGCTACCATTTCCTCTTCTAGATATTCTCTTATTAGGTTCAAATTAAATGGTTTGCTTCTCTTTTCCATAGCTTCTAGCTTGCTTCTCTCTTCCTCTAGGGTTACTTTGTCTTCTCCTTAACTTATATTCCACCCTCAATACATACTTATAAGCATCCTCAACTAAACTAATCCTCAACAAACTCAGATCATCTTGAATGTTAAATCTTTGACCATTAACATACCTATCCACCTTCTCCTTAGATACCTCTTGGTGTTTATATCTAATAGTCATCTTATAGAAATATTTAGTGTATTCCTTCACACTCATGTCTTTTTGCTTCAAGCTCTGCAATTTCATGAAGAAATATAATTCATAATCTTCAGGGATGCATTTAGCTTTCAATTTAGAAACCATTACCTTCCATCTAGTTATTTTCATTTCACCATGTTCCTCTCTATCTTTCTGCAATTATTTCCACTATAAGGTAGCATGACCCTTCAACTTATTCTATACTAACCTAACCCTCTATGGATCTCTGATATTTTCTAGCTCAAAGTAATCTTCTAGTTCACCATACCAATCTATCAAATCCTCAGGATGAAATGAACCAGTGAAACTAGGAAAATCCATCCTATGACTTATACTTACTTGTCCATAACTCTAAATAATATGTCCTCTTCTGCATGGGTCTCAGTGTCTATAGTCTCAAGATGTTCAACAACTTCTTCATATTCTTCTTCAGTCTCAAGATTCCTTTGTAATCTAGTCAACACATTTCTGATCTTAGTCCTCATCTCATTTTGGAATTCCTCCATCATTTGTTCTATTCTAGTAGGGTTCATCCTTCTAGGGAGCATCTTTCCAATCCTCAGGTGTAACTTTCTCAGCTTCAGTGATCTTGTTACAAGGTGCAAATTTCCTTTCACTCAGAAATCTATGTTTGGCTTTGCATCCTAATACGTTCTTTCATGATAAAGATTTCTTAATTTTGGATATGATCCTATTTTTTCTTTCTATTCTAATGGTCAGATTAGGTTTTCTGATCTTTGAAGTCATTCCTCGATCAGTGAATCTTATTGGATGTCCCTAGATTTGTGGCCAACCTCCTTGTGCAATCCCATGACATTTAATTCTTATTTGGAGGAGTTCTGATGGATTTAGGTCCTTCCCTATATGTTGTAAAATATTTTCTTCCTTCTTGGAGAATTTTATCTCTTTGGCATACTTTTGGCTTGTGATCTTGTATATATATTTAGTCTTGGTTCCTTAGTTAGTAGTTTTTAGGAGTAGAAATTCAGTAGTATCTTAGCATCTAGTATGGATCTAGATTTATGATTATAAGCAATAATGTATGATGTGGAATGTAAAATGACATGTTTTTGGGCATGTATGTTATAAATGTTTGATTCTTGATAATAAGAAGTCCTGCGAGGCATGTTAATTATTCATTATTGAGTTCTTAATGATCTTGTGTTGATTGTTTCCACTGTGTTAACTCTTTCTGCATGGTTGGACCATCTCCACTAGGAAAACTCCTACCATGACTGTATTAACAAAAGAGGCTTCAAAATCAACAACTAAGACACCAATGTATGTGTAGAAAAATCATTCATAAAAAACAAATTATAGGGGATAAGAACAAAGGAGTAATCAAAAGAAGTAAAGCTACTTGAGAACAAGTATTACTTTGTTTACTTTCAAAAACTCAACCGAAGACTGTAGAAGAGGCATGTAATGATCAATGTTGGGTCAGGAAATGAAAGAAGAAATTGATCAAATTGAAAATAATCAAACATGGGAGCTTGTACCCAGATAGAAAGACAAAAATGTAATAGGTACAAAGTGGGTCTTTCAGAACAAGCTAGATGAGAATGGAAAAGTAATAATAAACAATGAAAGATTGGTTTGCAAAGTTTATACACAGATTGAGGGCATCAATTTGAGGAACATATGCTCATGATTCCTGAATGGAAACAATCAAAATACTTTTGGCTTTTGTAGCCTAAAAAGATTTCAAAGTGTATCAAATAGATGTCAAATCAACATTCTTGAATGGAGAAATAAAAGAAAAACTATACATTGAGACATCAAAAGGTTTTAGGCCAGAGAGTGGCTTAGATTTGGTCTGCAGATTGAAGGTGTTTTATGAATTGAAGAAGGCACTGAGGGCTTGGTATGGAAGATTAGACAAGTACCTGATTGGAAGGGGATTTAAGAAAGGATCTATTGATAGTAATTTGTACTACAAGATGACTTTAGTTCAGATTTTAATTGTCATAGTCTATGTTGATATGATCTTTGGCAGAAATGATGATATATGCAAAGGTTTTGCTGAAGAAATGCAGAAGGAATTTGAAATGTCTATGATTGGTGAGATGAAATTCTTTCTTGGATTGCAAGTAAATTAGAATAGTAAAGGAATTTTATCTCTTGGTCCAAGTATGTTAAATAGTTATTGAAGAAGTTTGGATTGGAGAAATGTAAACCAATCTGTACACATATCATTACTGGCTGTAAATTAACAAAGAGGATGAATCAACAAAGGTTTATGCTAGTAAGCATAGGTCAATGGTTGGAGGATTGTTATATCCAAATGCTACTAGACCATACATTATGTATGTTGTTTTTTTGACAACCTAGTTTCAACAAGAATTGAAGGAATCTCATGTTGTTACAGTATATAGGATTTTCAGATACTTGAAAGGGATGGAAGATTTTAGCTTATGGTATTATAAGGATTCTTATTTTTCTCTGATAGCTTACGTTGATGTATATTGGGCTAGTTGTGTAGATAAAAAAAGAATTACTAGTGGCGGAGCTTATTTTCTTGGCTCCCGGTTGGTTGCATGGTCAAGTAAGAAACAAGATTATGTAGCTTTATCTATTGCTGAGGCAGAGTATATTAAAAAATATTTTTCTTGCACTTAGGTGCTTTGGATGAAACAAACATTAAAAGGAATTGGCATATTTATTGATGACCTGATCTTAGTTAAGTGTGATAGTACCAATGCTATAAATATTTCTAAGAATCTAGTACAAAGTTCTAGAATGAAGCATATAACAATCAATATCATTTTGTGAGGAAGAAGGTGTTGGATATCAGGTAAAGCTTGAGTATGTTTCAAAAAAGAGACGATTGCAGATATTTTAACCAAATCATTGTGCAAGGGTATATTCAAGTATCTCAGGAAAAAATTGGGGGTCCTACCCCTTTCTTGTCTAAACTAAGTGCACCAGAGTATGCATTAGTCCAGGGCATTCCATAGTCATACCTTTCTAGACCTGTCCTTCAATATTCCTCTGGGGGGGGGTAGAGTGAGTTTATTAGGGGGAGTATTTGTCCTTTTTCATTCTTGTAAAAGGGGGAGAAGTACAAAATATTTAACAAAAGGGGGAGAAGTCTTTTTTTTGTTTTTTGTTGATGAATGTTTCCATCAATAACAAAAGGGGATATTGTAATGAATGTGATTGATATTTTTATTAATAGTTGTCATTGATGTTGAAATATCTTACCTTGTTGATGGGGTTTCGGTTGAGGTATTTCAGTAACCTACCGACAATTTTTCTTCTGGTTGGCTGTGTACCGGAAGGAATGTTGAGTTTGTCTTGGTCCCATTTATGCTAATATGTGTTGAGTCTTCTTTCTTTGGGTCTAGACCAATCTAGATTTATTGGTTGATGTGTCTTGGAGTGATCATTTCCATTGTAACACATGTTTACATGTTTTCCAACTCTAATGGTCATGGAGGATGTGTAGCGTATTTTTGTCCATGAGGAATATTATGTGTTCCACATTCATTCCTTACCACTATAGGAATGGTTTGGTGTAACCTATTTCAAATTGTGTTAGGCTGAAATGAAAGTTCTTTGTTGGCATGCATCATTATTTATAAAAGATGATCTTGTAAGGATGTAGACACAACTAGATGTGAAGCCTATGAGGATGGAACACAACTTTGTATACTCTTTTATTTGTGTGAGTGTGTGTTACTGAAGGTAGCATATGGTTGTGTTTGGTGTTTCAATAGTGGATTTATTGTTATCAATATTGTATTTGCAGTTATCTAGTTTCTATAGGCAATGAGCCTCCCATTGGCAGTGAGTCATTTCTCTTAGCTGTGATGACCTTATTGTATTCAAGGGTAGTTAACCCGACTGACAAAAATTTGTGTATGCAGTGAGAATTTATAAAAATTACTTTGACCAGTGTTCTTATTCTTGAGAATTAGTTTCTCTATGGTTTTTTCATCTTGTCTTTCCACGTAAATTCTACTGTTCATTATGCATAGTGTTATTCTATGTTGTTCATGTTTCTAATAATTTATCCATTTTACTCATTGGATTTTATTTGAAGAAAAAATGTTGAATAACTGATTCACTCCCCCCGTAGGTATTAATCTTGTTCAACATTCCCGACACTTGTATTTGAAATAGGCGCAACCATGTAGGACATGTTTAAGCTTGGTAGGTGTTCTTGACGGTCACTTACTTAATCTCTTTGAAGGTTCTTGGAAACACTGTATGTTAGGAATAATAGTCCATTAACACAACTGAGAGGGGGTAGGGTGAATCAGTTGTGAGGCAAGTTATTAAACATTAAAAGTTAAACCAAAAATTTAATCCAAATGATAACACGTTAAATGCCAACAGAATAACACAATCCTTTTTTGTCGAGGAAACCCTGTTAAAAGTAAAACCCCAGTGGGAATTAGCACCCACAAATAATGTGCTGAAAGTATTATATCCATGTTAAAAGATTTAGCCCTGTTAGGAGCTTATTAATGCATTCCAGTACATAGTCCATGTTAAAGGATAGACCCTATTAGGAGTCAAGAACAATAATAGGCTCACTTCCCAAGCACACTGCCTAAAGAAGGTTAAAGCCACCCTCAAGGACTTACAATCCAAAACACAAGTGTATATAGAAAACATACAATCCAGTGAGTTGTTTGATAGTTACTGTCTTTTCTTGGTCAGTTCCAATGAAGTACAATAATCACATCCTCTTCTCTACATCCAGCATACAATCAAGCTTGTAGCTTCCACACTTCTTTGTCTCTATCAAAATACCTTCTCTTCATACATCCATACTTTTCAAAAGAAAAGATCTCTCATATATACCCTATTACAATAATTGATTAGGTCGGCCAATTAAGCTTTCTCAATATGAAAATAATCATTTAACCCCTTGCTAAGATACACATGGTACCTATAAAAAGTAAATATCAATTACAATACATCAGATATATTCCAAGATCCGTAATCCATGCTCACAATCCACAATACACGCTACATCTCTAAAGTCAGCCCCAAATAGGTCTCCTCCAGGATACATGACACAACTATTGTCACAAGCAATCATACAACTTGTGACCCATAAAATACATTCCTTAACATGTCTTTTGTCATCCCTTAAGCTTGCATAACCTGAATCATCATCGCTTGTAAGATATACTCAAAATATAGAGACTAACTCTGTCAAGCATCATTGTCATAGTCTAGTATCCAGTCTTCACCAAAACATATGTAACTCATCCAATATGCAATATTAAGCCAAGTGGCCTTAGAAATAAGATAACCATATATCCTTCTACATATCATCATCTTCTCTCATTTTGATTCATTCATACAGTATCCGTACACTTCTGTCAGTCATCATACAACAGTAATAACTAGTATGTTCTTCCTCACAGAAACATATGTTGACATCAGTGACTAAACATGAATGCCAACAAAATCAATAGTAGTCAATTCCAAAAAAATCCAACAATATCCCCCTTTGGAATTGATGGCAACATATGGGAAAATCCATCAACCCAAAAGTACAATCTTCTCAATATCCTCAACATAGCTCTCCCTAAAATAGTAGGGATTTTATCATAGAATCTCTCCCCCTTTGACAACAATGGAAAAGGGTACCATAAATCTTCTTCATTATTCTACAAGGTGTATATTTTTCAAATCTTCATGTCTGTAACAACCAGGTGCAAAATCACCCAAATATGTTCTATAGTATTCATGCGATCACTCCCCCTGAGGAGTAGATCCATACATCAAGTCCAAAAAATGATATAGCTCTGAAAGCCACTGGACTGATGCATTCATGCATCAAGTAATTACCACAAGGAGGGGCTCTCACCCCAAGCATGCTTCTGAGATACTCAAAAGAATCTTTTGGCAAAGGTTTGGTAAATATATATATTATTTGTTCCTTTGTGCTAACATGCTCCAATCTGATCTCCTTCTCTGCTACATTGTCTCTCAAGAAATGACACTTAATAGAAATATGTTTAGTCTTTGAATGCATTATAGGATTATTAAACATATTCACTGTGCTAGTGTTGTCACAATGGATAACCACTAGCTCTTCAAAAATTATTCCAATGTCCCTCACCATTTGTTTCATCCAAACAATTTGTGTACAATTTATAGCAGCAACAACATACTTAGATTCAGTAGTAGACTGAGCTATACAATCCTGCTTCTTACTTAACCATGAAACCATCCTTTTTCAAAGGAAAAATTATCCTCCACTTGTACTCTTTATATCATCCACACTACCTACCCAATCAACATTAGTATAAGCATGTAAAATAAAGTCATCAGATTTTTCATACCATAATCCATACTCTATTATTCCTTTCAAGTATCTAAAAATTCTTTTCACAGCTGCAAGGTGTGTCTCTTTGGGATCTACTTGATATCTTGCCACAATTCCAACTACATTGGAAATATCTGGTCTGCTGTGAGTTAGATATTTTAGACCTCCAATCATTGATCTGTAATTTATCTAAAAAAACTCCGAGTTTCATCATTATTAGTAAGTTTATAACTAGTCACCATGGGTGTCCCAATAGGTTTATAATCTTTCATTTCAAATTTCTTCAACCTTTCCTTAAGATACTTGGTCTAAGATATAAAAATACCATTCTTGTTCTAATTAATTTGCAATCCAAGGAAAATTTTCATCTCACCAATCATTGACATTTCAAATTCATTTTCCATCTTTTCAAATAACGTTTTACTCATTTCATCATTACCTCCAAAAATGATATCATCAACAAAACATTCTATGATTAGAATTCCATCTTCACCAGTTCTTAAGTATAAATTATCGTCTGCATTACCTTTTCTAAAACCAAGATGAAGTATATACATGTCTAGTCTTTCATACCATGCTCTTGGTGCTTGTTTAAGTCCATACAAAGCTTTCTTTAACTTGAAAACCAAGTCTTCATCTTTTGTCAAAGGAAATCCATTAGGTTTCTCTATGTATACCTCTTCCTCAAGATCTCCATTCAAAAATGCAGATTTCACATCCATCTGATATACCTTAAAGTCTTTATGTGCAGCATAAGCAAGAAATAATCTCACTGCTTCCAACCTAGCGACAAGAGAAAATGTTTCTTCAAATTCTATGCCTTCTTGTTGTGATTAGCCTTTACAAACCAGTCTAACCTTATTTCTTACCACTGTTCCTTCCTCATCCATTTTTTTCCAAAAAACCACTTAGTTCCTATAACATTCTTGTTTTTAGGCCTTGGAACCAATTCATAAGTGTTTTTTTCTTTATATGTTCTAATTCTTCCTGCATAGCTTTAGTCCAAGATTCATCTCTACATGCCGCATCAGTAGATTTTGGTTCAACTTGAGAAATCAAACAAATTTCATCTCTTACTTTTGATCTTTTCATCATTCCTCTATTTGCATCACCAATGATTTGATCTTCAAGATGGTTCTTCTTAACATACCTCATAGTCTTAGGAGTTTCAGTAAGCTCATTTGATTAATCTTTAATCTCATTATCAATCTCCAAAGGTTCTTTAGGATCAACAGTGACCTCCTTAATCTCTACAGTATTACCACATTCATACATTCTCTCTTGAATCTGAAACCTTTCATCTATCCTCACATTAGTACTTTTAATCATCTTTCTCAATCTCATATTAAGTTATTTATAGGTTTTTATCTTAGTGGAATAACCAAGGAAGATACCTTCATCACTTCTAGCATCAAACTACCCTATCTCATCATCTCTTTTGATATAGCATTTACATCCAAACATTCTGAAATATTTTACAGTAGGAGTGTGATTAAACCATATTTCATAAGGATTCTTACTTGTACCTTCTCTGATCTGAATTTTGTTCAAGGTGTACACAGTAGTACCAAAAAATTCTCTCTAGTGAACATGTGATATATTTCCTTCCAGCAACATAGTTTTTTTGGATGATATCATATTTGGATACTATTCATGTTGTTGATATTCATGTTTTGTCAATGATGTCAACATATGTTTCTATGAAGATAACAGACTGGTTATTTGACTGACAGAAGTGTACGAACACTTTATGAATGATTCAGAGTGATTGAAGACAGGGATATGGAGACATATATGTGATGACCTTATTCCTAAGGATGCTTGACTTGAGGTTACATATTGGTGATGATATAGGTGATTTAGTGAAGACTGGTTTCTGGACTGTGATGGTAATGCTTGAAAGAGAAGGTATCTGTATTTTGCATATATCTTATAGATGAAGATGTTTCAGTGTATGCGAGCTTATGGGATGAAAGAGGACACATTAAGGAATGTTTTTTATTGATCTATAGTTGTGAGAGTATTGGTGACGTTAGCTGTGGCGTGTATTCTAGAGGAGACCTATTTTGGTGGCCAACTTTAGACATGTAGTGTGTATTATGAATTGTGAGCGTGGATTGTGAATCTTGGAGTATAACTGATGGATTGTAATTGATGTTTACTTTTTATAGGTACCATGTGTATCTTAACAAGGGGTTAAACAATTATTTGTATATTGGGAAAGCCTAAATGGCTAACCTAATTAATTATTTGTGTATTTGGGAAAGTGTAATTGATCGACCTAATGAATTATTGTAATAGGGTATATATGAGAGATCTTTTCTTTTGGAAAGATGTGCTAGAGATAGAAAAGACAAAGAAGTGTGAAAGTTGTGAGGCTTGTTGGCTATTGGATGTAGAGAAGAGTTTGTGATAAGAATACCTTATTAGAACTGACCAAGTAAAGACAGTTGCTATCAAACAATTCACTGATTGTATATTTTATATATACACTTGTTTGAATTGTAAATCCTTGAGGGTGGAATTAACCTTCTTTGGGAAGTGTGCCTAGGTAGTGAGCCTACTATTTATCTTGACTCCTAACAGGGTCTGTCCTTTAACAACGACTATGCACTGTAATGTTGTAATAAGCTCCTAATAGGGCTAAATATTTTAACAAGGATACTATACTCTTTATACATCATTTGTGGGTTCTAATTCCCACCGGGGTTTTACCTTTAACAAGGTTTCCTCAACAAAAAGTATTGTGCTATTGTGTTGGCATTTACTATGTTATCATCTGCACTGAATTTTTGGTTTATAAAGTTTAAAGTTTAATATTCTGTATCACAACTGATTCACCCCCCCTCTCAGTTGTGCTTGTGGACTATTATTCCTAACAATTGGTATCAGAGATACTGGTCCTTAGAGAGAAATTTTAACAGCTTGAGGTGATCCTAAAGATGACTTACTATAGGAAGGATAGTCTGAAATTTGTTCTTAAAAACTTTGACAGTTGGAAGAACAAGATGAGAACACATTTTCTATGTTTGGGAATTGATTACTAGATGATCACGAAAAAGAAGGAAAAGATAGAAAATAAGGATGAATTGGAGAAGGCTACTGAAGATGATAAGAAGCTATTTTCATGCAATATGGTCGCAAGGGAATCATTGATCAACATACTTTATGAAGGTGAATTTGTTAAAGTAAAAGACTTGGATTCTGCACATGATATTTGGACAAGATTGGAAGCACTGTATATTGGAGATAAGTTTACTAAATAGGAAAAGATATAAAATTGGAAGACAAATATGGAATTAATGAAGATGAGAGATGATGAGAACATTAGGGCATATGCATAGAGAATTACTGAGGTGGTTACTGGAATTAGAAACTCTGGAGGCACTTACAGTGAGGAAGAAGTGATTGCAAAGATACTCAGATCTTTGACACCTATATACAAAAATAAAGTATAGGATATAGAGGAGATTATACCTTTGAAACCTAACTTCACTAGAGAGATTTTGATTGGTAAGCTAACTACTTTTGAGGTCATATAATTGGGAGATACTTTACCTAAAGTTGAGTCAGCATTCAAGGTGACTGTCCATAGAAACAAAAAACTTTACCTGGAATTGCGAACACCAGCAATGGTGACTTGAGAGAAGAGCTTGGAGACTATGTTGATGAATGAGAATAGATACAGGAGGAAGAAATAAATCTAGATGAAGTGGTAGCCCTGATCACTAGAAGAGAAAAGAGAGGTAAGGGTAAGTTTGAATGCAAATTACCTTTGAAATATTTTTCATGCAACAAGATTGGTCATTTTGCATCTTGATGTCCTACAAGGGTTCCAAAGCATAAACCTAAGTTTCAAAAATCTAAGTACTCAAAAGACAAGGAATTTTAATATGCTAGTGAAGGTGTATCTGATGATGATGATGGTGACTATGATGAAATTGGATTTATTTCTATTAAGGATGATGAGCCTATACATGAAGAAAAAGCCTTAGTATCTTGTGTTGAAAAGAAATCTGAATGGGTTATAGATAGTGGTTGTTCACATCATATGACTGGAGATAAAAATAATTTTGTGAGTCTGAAAAGATATGATGGTGGTGTTGTTAGATCTGGTGACAATACTCCTAATCTTATCATTGGAGTTGGATCTATTTCTTTGGATGGAAAGACTAATACTAAAAATGTATTACTTGTTGATAGACTTAAGCATAATTTGTTGAGTGTTGGGCAGTTAGTGGACAAAGCTTATCAATTGTAATTCATTGATGGGAAATGCTCTATCAGAAGTAAATAAGGAGATTTGATTGCATCTGGTACTAAATCTAGAGATAGTGCATTTGGATTGAATACATCTAAAGCTTCTTGTTTTATTGCGAACATTGATGACAGTTGGCTATGGCATAAAAGATTTTTTCATGTTAAATTTGATAAAATTTTGAAGGCAAGTATGACTAATGATGTAAGAGATCTACCTAAGATTGTGAAACCATCTAACACTATGTGTAGAGAGTGTGTTATGGGGAAGAAGACTAGAAGTATTTTTAAAAGAAAATCTTATTCAGCAAAAGGGAAGTTGGATCTGGTGCATACAGATCTATGTGGTCCTACAAGAACAAGATCTTATTATGGTGAAAGGTACTTTATACTTTTCGTTGATGACTTTTCTAGAATGATGTGGGTTACATATTTGAGAGAGAAATATGAAGCATTTGACAAATTCAAGTTATTTAAAGAAAAAGTTGAGAATGAATCTAGTTTGAAGATGCAATTTTTGAGATTAGACAGAGGTGGTGAGTTTAAATCAGATTTATTTAATACCTACTATGAAGAGAAGGGAATATAATGACATACATCCGCTCCTAGGACACCACAACATAATGGGATAGCAGAGAAAAGAAACAAAACAATATTAGATGCTACAAGAACTATGCTGCTGGAAGGAAATGTATCACATGTTCATTGGAGGGAAGCTATTGGTATTGTTATGTACACCTTGAATGGAATTTAGATCACAAAAGGTACAATTAAGTCTCCTTATGAATTATGGTTTGATCATACACCTATTGTAAAATATTTCAGAATATTTGGAAGTAAATAATAGGGAAGTTTGATGCTAGAAGTGATGAAGGAATCTTTCTTGGTTACTCTACTAAGAGAAAAGAATATAAATGTTTCAATATGAGATTGAGGAAGTTGATTGAAAGCGCCAATGTGAGGATAGATGAAAATTTTTAGATTCAGGAAAGAATATATGACTGTGCTCAGATTGCAGAGATAAAAGAGGTCACTGCTGAACCTAAAGAACCTTTGATGGTTGATAATGAGATTGAAGATGAATTTATTGAGGTTACTGAGACTCCTAAGAATCTGAGGTATGTTAAGAAGAACCATCCCGAAGATCAAATTATTGGTGATGCAAGTAAAGGAATGATGACTAGTTCTAGAATTAGAGATGAAATTTTTTTGATTTCTTAAGTTGAACTGAAAACTACTGATGAAGAATGTAGAGATGAATCCTGGACTAAAGCTATGGAAGAATAACTTGAATAGATAAAGAAAAATAATACTTGGGAATTGGTTCCAAGACCTAAGAACAAAAATGTGATAGGAACTAAATGGGTTTTTAGAAACAAGATGGATGAGGAAGGAACAATGGTAAGAAACAATGTTAGACTGGTTTGTAAAGGCTACTCACAACAAGAAGGCATAGAATTTGAAGAAACATTTGCTCCTATTCCTAGGTTGGAAGCTGTGAGATTATTTCTTTCTTATGCTGCACATAAAGACTTTAAAGTATATCAAATGGATGTGAAGTCAACATTCTTGAATGGAGATTTGGAAGAAGAAGTATACATAGAGCAACCTGATGGATTTCATTTTAATAGAAGATGAAGACATGGTTTTTAAGTTGAAGAAAGCATTGTATGAAATAAAACAAGCACCGAGAGCATGATATGCAAGACTGGACAAGTACTTACTTTGTCTTGGTTTTAGAAAAGGTAATGCATACATTAATTTATATTTAAGAACTGATGAAGATGAAATATTAATCATAGAAGTTTTTGTTGATGGTATCATTTTTGGAGGAAATGATAAGATGAGTAAGAAGTTGTCTAAAGAAATGGAAAATGAATTTGAAAAGTCAATGATTGGTGAGATGAATTTTTTTCTTGGTTTGCAAATTAAGCAGAGTAAGAATGGTATTTTTATATCTCAGACCAAGTATCTTAAGGAAATGTTAAATTTTTTTGGAAAGGAAGATTGTAAACCTATTGGGACACCCATGGTGACTGAATACAAGCTAACTAGTAATGACGAGACTCAAAGTGTTTTTTAGACAAAGTATAGATCGATGATTGGTGGTCTATAATATCTAACTCACACTAGACCAGATATTTCCAATGTAGTTGGAATTGTGGCAAGATATCAAGCAGAACCTAAAGAAACACACCTTGCTGCTATGAAATTGTTTTTTAGATACTTGAAAGGAACAATAGAATATGGATTGTGTTATGAAAAATCATATGACTTCATTTTGTAGGCTTATACTGATGCTGATTGAGAAGGTAATATGGATGAAAGAAAGAGTATAAGTGGTGGAGCATTTTTCCCTGGGAAAAGGCTAGTTTCTTGGTTAAGTAAAAAACAAGACTGTATTTCTCAGTCTACTGCTGAATCAGAGTATGTTCCTGCTGTAATAAATTCTACAAATGTTGTTTGGATGAAACAAATTCTAAAGGACATTGGAATAAATTTTGAAGAGAAAGTGGTTATCCATTGTGATAACACTAGCACAGTAAATATGTCGAAGAATCCTGTAATGCATTCAAAGACTAAAAATATTTCTATTAAGTATCATTTCTTGAGGGAGAAGGTAGCAAAGAAAGAGATTAGACTGGAATATATTAGCACAAAGGAACAGATAGAAGATATATTTACAAAACCTTTGCCAAAAGATGCTTTTGAATATCTTAAAAGCATGCTTGGGGTGAGATCCCCTCTCAATAATAATTAATTGATGCAGACATGCATAAATCCAGTGGCTTTCAGAGCTATATCATTATCTAGACTTGATGTATGGATCTACTTCTCAGGGGGAGTGATCGCAGGTTCACTATGGAGAACATTTGGGTGATTTTGCACTGGCTGATGGACATGAAGATTTGAAGAAGCCACAGATTACAAAATATTACAGTTGAGTTATAGCACCCTTTTCTATTTCTGCCAAAGGGGGAAAGATTCTATTTGAAAATCCCTACTATTTTGGGGAGATTTGTGTTGAGGATATTGAGAAGATTGTATTGAGAGAGAGTAATTTTTGGGTTGATGGATTTTCTCATATGTTTCCATTAATGCCAAAGGGGGAGATTGTTGGATGATATCAGATTTGGATACTATTAATGCTGTTGATATTCATGTTTTGTCACTGATGTCAACATATATTTATGTGAAGAGAACATAATGGTTATTTGACTAACAGAAGAGTATGGACACTTTATAGATGATTCAGAATGATTGAAGATAGGGATATGAAGACAGATGTGTGATGAAATTATTCCTAATTTCACTTGACTTGAGGTTACATATTGGTGATGTTACATATGATTTAGTGAAGACTAGTTTCTGGACTGTGACAGTAATGCTTGACAGAGTAGGTCTCTGTATTTTGCGTATATCTTACAAATGAAGATGTTTCAACACATGTGAGATTATGGGATGATAGAGGACACATTGAGGAATTTTTTTTATTGATCTATAGTTGTGAGACTACTGGTGAGTTTAGTTGTGGAATTTATTCTAGAGGAGACCTATTTTGGTGGCCGAATTCAGACACGTAGCGTGTATTATGAATTGCAGATTTTGGAGTATAAATGATGGATTGTAATTGATGTTTAATTGTTATAGGTACCATGTGTATCTTAGTAAGGGGTTAAACAATTATTTGTATATTGGGAAAGCCTAATTGGATGACCTAATTAATTATTTTTTGTATTTGGGAAAGATTAATTGGATGACCTAATGAATTATTGTAATATGATATATATGAGAGATATTTTATTTTGGAAAGATGTGGTAGAGATAGAAAAGGCAGCGAAGAGTGAAATCTGTGAGGCTTGTTGGATGCTGGATGTAGAACATAGTTTTTGGTAAGAAAAATTTATTGGAAATGACCAAGCAAAGACAATTGCTATAAGATAGTTCACTGATTGTATATTTTCTATATACACTTTTTCAGATTGTAAATCCTTGAGGGTGGCATTAACCTTCTTTGGGAAGTGTGCCTGGGAAGTGAGCCTACTATTTCTCTTGACTCCTAACAGGGTCTGTCCTTTAACAGGGAATATGTATTGTAATGTTGTAATAAGCTCCTGATAGGGCTAAATCTTTTAACATGGATACTATACTCTTAGTACATCATTTGTGGGTGCTAATTCCCACTGAGGTTTTACCTTTAACAAGGTTTTCTTGACAACAAGTATTGTGTTATTGTGTTGGAATTTACTATGTTATCATCTGCATTGAAGTTTTGGTTTATAAGTTTAAAGTTTAATATTCTGTATCACAACTGATTCACCCCACTCTGAGTTGTGCATGTGGACTATTATTCCTAATAATTTCTAGCAGCATCTAATATTGTTATGTTACTTCACTTTGCTATCCCATTTTGTTGTGGTGTCCTAGGAGCATATGTTTATCTGTATATTCCATGATCTTCACAGTAGGTATTAAACAAATCTGAAGTAAACTCACCACCTCTATCTTATGTCAAACATTTTATTTTTAAGCCTGATTCATTCTCAACTTTTTGTTTGAATATCTTAAATTTTTCAAATGCCTCATATTTATTTGTCATATATGTAACCCACATCATCCTAGAAAAGTCATAAAAAAAAGAGTATAAAATACCTTTTATTGTAATAAGATCTTGTTCTTGTAGGACCACATAAATCTATATGTACCAGATCCAAATTCCTTTTCCCTGAGTAAGATTTGCTTTTAAAATTGCTTCTAGTCTGCTTCCCCATACTACACTCTCTACACATAGTGTTATATGGTTTCACAATCTTAGGTATATCTCTTACTACATTAGTCATACTTTCCTTCACAAAATTATCAAAGTTAACATGACAAAATCTTCTATGCCATAACCAACTATCATCAACCTTCAAAAAAAAACAAGAAGCCTCAGATGTATTTAATTCAAATACATTACCTTTGGATTCATTACTAGACACGATCAAGTCTCCTGAATTAATTATGATAGAACATTTCCCATCAATGAATTTCAATTAATAACCCTTGTCCACTAGCTATCCAACACTCAAAAAAATATGCTTAAGTCCATCAACAAGCAACACATTGTCATTTTTAGTTTTTCCATCCAGAGAAATAGAGCCAACTCCAATGATAGGCTTAGGATTATTATCGCCAAATCTTAAAACACCACCATCATACTTTTTCAAATTAAAAAACTTATTTTTATCTCCAGTCTTATGATGTGAACAACCACTATCTATGACCCATTCAGATTTCTTTTCAACACGGGATACTAAGGCTCTTTCTTCATGTATAGGTTCATCATCCTTAATAGAAATAAATCCAATCTCATCATATTCAATAGCTTCATCATTAGAAACACCTTCACTAGCATAATAAAATTCCTTGTCCTTTGAATACTTAGATTTATAAAACTTAGATTTATGCTTTGGAACCCTTATAGTACATCAAGATGAAAAATGACCCATCTTGTTGCATAAAAAACATTTAAAAGGTAACTTTCCTACAAATTTACCCTTACCTCTCTTTTCCCTTCTAGCGATTAGGGCCACAACTTCATTTATCTTTCTTTCTTCTTCCTGTATATGTTCCCATTCATCAATATATTCTCCAAGTTCTTCTCATAAGTCACTACTGCTACTGCTCATAATTCCTGATAAGGTATTTTTGTTTCTGTGCACGGTCGCCTTGAATGCTGACTCAAATTTAGGTAGAGAATCTCCCAGTTCTGCAGCCTCAAAGGTAGTTAGTGTCCCAATCAACATCTCTCTATTGAAGCTCATTGTCAAAAGTATATTCTCTTCTATATCTTGTACTTTAGTTCTGTATACAGGGTTTAGGGATCTAAGAATTTTTGCAATCACTTCTACCTCATTGTAAGTACCTCCAGTGTTCCTAATGCTAGTAAAAACTTTAGTAACTCTTTGTGCATATTCTCTAATGTTATCATCATCTCTCATTTTCAATGTTTCCATCTGTGTCTTCCAGTTCTGTAACTTTTCCTTCTTTGTAAACTTATCTCCTTCATACAATGATTCCAATCTTGTCCAAATGTCATGTACAGAATCTAAATCTTTTACCTCTGTGAATTTGCCTTCAGAAAGTGCGATGGTCAATGCTTCTCTTGCGACCATGTTACATGAGAATAAATTATTTTCATCTTCATTAGCTTTATCCAGTTCATCCTCAGCTTTCATATGTTCCTTTATTTTATTAATCATCTAGTAGTCGATTCCCAAACATATAAAATGTTTTCTCATCTTGTTCTTCCAACTATCAAAGTTTTCAGGATCAAATTTTAGACTATCCTTCCTATCGTAAGCCATCTTCAGGATCACCTTAAGCTGTTAAGATTTCTCTCTAAGGACCAGTAGATTTGATACCAATTGTTAGGAATAACTGTCCACCAACACAACTGAGAGAGGGGGGGTGAATCAGTTGTGAAATAAATTATTAAACATTAAACTTTATAAATGAAAAATTTAATCCAAATGATAACACAGTAAATTACAACACAATAACACAATCCTTTGTTGTTGAGGATGTTAGAATAGGAAAAACCCTATTCTCCCAAGAACACCTGCATGCATAACCTGTCACAAGGAAGAAGCAAAGACAGAAGACAGAAGAAGCTATGGCGGCCAAAAAGCTAGAGACATGATATCCATGTTGAAAGAATGAATTTCTATTATAAAAAAAAGTGAATACAATACAATCTCCTTATGAAATGCAAAGTGGTGAATCCTTATAAAAGGAATCACGAAACCCTAAAGGTGAAAAAACCTTAGAGAATAATAAGATGCCTAATTTTAACTTAAGCGTAGAGTATAATAGACTAATAATTAAATGAATTAATTATTAGCTATAATATGACTACTCTAACACCCCCCCTTAAGTGTAACTTAGGGAGAAGCTAATCAACTAAGGACTAAAGGATGCATGAAAACAAAATGCATGAAAGGAACTATGGGTCCCAGCAAAAAGGCCTGATCAAGTACCCAAGTACAAGAAATAAACTAGATGAAGGAAACTAAGCTTCCAATCTAGGGAAAGTCCCAAAGAAAGGAACAAGAATGAGCAAGAAGCATCTCTGAAGCAAGAAGCTGTAAACTCTGTCAGAAGTAACTGTTGGAACCCCCACTGAAGTGCATGACCAGGTAGAGAAGACAAAGTCTGAAGAGATGATCAATCGAACCAAGGAAGCAATAGAACCAACAGGTGAACCCTCCCCATAATGCTGAACAGGGAGAGGTGACAGGGAAACTGAAATGCAATGCCAGAAACATTTGTAAAAAGAAGAATCAGGAACACCAATAGTGCAACAGAAGTACAAGCACAGGATAAAGGGCAGTGTCATCGACACATAGCATGGGCTAATGTCGTGGAAGGTACACTCACTTGAAAAAGGTGGATGAGCACAAAATGACATAACATCATAACCCCCCATGGCACTGTATGAGTTAATTTTGGCCTTCTAAATCAACCACACACTTCAACATAGTCATTCTTCACCAGGTACAGCCAAGACTGAATATGAGTTATTCATCCTAACTGTCTGTGTGATTCGACCTGTTGCCTTCTATCTAGATGGGGTTTTGAAACTTGCTCTCAGGATGAGGGCCTCACAACTATGAACCATCTAAGAACGAAGGATTTTAATCATGATGAACAATGCAATGCAAAGAT
>MU228481.1:299743-321172 GCA_018584345.1 Thuja plicata
AATTGTTTTATTTCCCTTTAAAGCACAATTAATTCACAGTTTCTATTTCTGAATAGAAATAAGATTTTTGATAGAATATTCAATTAATTAAATAAATATGACCTCATAATTGATTTTTCTCAATTATTTGAATATTAAATTCAAATATTTGAAAAGAGGATATCTATTTAATACTTAAATATTATTTAATTCCTTTTTATGTGTCTCAGCTAAAGAGGGTGAATTTAATTTAATTAAAGTGCTAGGAATTTATTAATTAAATTAATTCAATCATAGGATTTGTTTAGCCAAATAGGTATTTAGGAATTAAATGTGATGTATGATTGATACAGATTTAGGATTTTCTGTATTTGACACTCAGGTCGAGTAGAGTCAGTTAAAACTCAGAATTGCCTAGTACAATAGGACTTTGATGATTTAGAAGAACGACAAATGCAACAAAATTGGTTGGGGTTGCAAGATGCCAATTTTGGGGTGTTACAGGCACTTTATAACAGAGTGCAAGTACAACACATACAAGGTGTTCAAAATCCTAGAAATGTAGAAGAAGGCACTTTATCTTAGTGTGTTTACAGAAAAAAAGAATGCTACAAAAGAGAAGCATACAAGCTCAGAAGTCAGAAAGAAGAGTGAGCCAAAAGATCAGAAGAAGAGATCCCAGGACCTGTAGAACCCAAGTAATCCGCTAGAGTGTGAAAGATGCCAAACTTGGAGGAGAGAGAACCTAGAGCAGAATCTAGGAAAAATACCCCTGCAACTAAAAAGCTCACTGAACCAACTTTCTGACGATATCTGGTTTGCCAAAAATAGAGTTTGGATGAGCAAGATAGGGCTCCCAGAAGGCAAAAGTAGACATCAAAATTTGATAAAAAAAATACTATCAAAATGGTAGAACCCAAAACCCCAACCACCATCATTGGAAAGTTCTCAGAAAGAGCTTTTTGACGGTATATGGAAGTCAGAAAAATACCCCCGTATGCTCAAGATAGAGCAAAAACATTTTGGGAGGGTCAAAAGGGCCTCAAAAAACAAAGTTTAAGCCCTTGGGGCTAAAAAAACTTTGGCCACTGGGCGCATGGCGTGCGCAGGGGGCTGGGGCAGAGCCCTTGGTCATCCATATGACCACGATCAGTAAAAAGGAGCCCACAAGGGCTAAAGGCCAAAGCCCATGGTCGTAGATAGGACCACCATGGGGCTAAAGGGGCCCGTGAGGGTTGAAACAGGAGTGATGGCGCCCGGGTGGCGGCGCGGTGGTCGGCGAGGCCGCTGGCAGAACGACGGAGCAGGCCGACGGAGCGGGGGGCCGACGGGGCTGGTGGTCGGCGTGGTGGCCGCAGGGTGGCGCGCGGGCTAGGGGTGGTGCACGGGCGGCGCGGTGGTGGTGTGCCCTAAAAAATGCCAAAAATGCCAAAAAAATATGAAAATAATGTTTTTTTCTGAAAAATCATGCCAGTACGGCCCTGAAAGACCAAAAAAATTCTCCCAGATGCTTTGGTGTCTAAATCGGATGTGTTTTATATGGATTCTAGGGTTTTTGGGCCTTCTGGACGCAACTGTGAGGTTAGTTTTGGTCCAAAGTGCACCAAAAAATAGAGACCCCCCAAGTCCAATAAAAATAAAGAAAATTTGAAAGCTTCAAACCCTCAACCACGAAGAGCTTTCTTCAACAAAACCAGAATAGCAAGCAGCAGGAAAGCTCTGATACCATGTTAGAATAGGAAAATCCCTATTCTCCCAAGAACACCTGCATGCATAACCTGTCACAAGGAAGAAGCAAAGATAGAAGACAGAAGAAGCTATGGCTGCCAAAAAGCCAGAGAAATGATATCCATGTTGAAAGAATGAATTTCTATTATCAATAAAAATGAATACAATATAATCTCCTTATGAAATGCAAAGCGGTGAATCCTTATAAAAGTAATCACGAAACCCTAAAGGTGAAAAAACCCTAGATAATAATAAGATGCCTAAGTTTAACTTAAGCGTAGAGTATAATAGACTAATAATTAAATGAATTAATTATTATCTATAATATGACTACTCTAACAGAGGAAACCCTGTTAAAGGAAAAACCCCGGTGGGAATTAGCACCCACAAATAATGTACTGGGAGTATAGTATCCATGTTAAAAGATTTAGACCTGTTAGGAGCTTATTAATGCATTACAATATATAGTCCTTGTTAAAGGATAGACCCTGTTAGGAGTCAAGAAAAATAGTAGGCTCACTACCTAGGAACACTGCCTAAAGAAGGTTAAATCCACCCTCAAGGACTTATAGTCCAAAACACAAGTGTATATAGAAAATATAGAATCCAGTGAACTATCTGATAGTAACTGTCTTTGCTTGGTCAGTTCCAATGAAGTAAAACAATCACATCCTCTGCTCTACACCCAGAAGACAATCAAGCTTCATAGCTTCCCCACTTCTTTGTCGCTATCAAAATACCTTCTCTTCATGCATCCATATTTTTCAAAAGAAAAGATCTCTCATATATACCCTATTTCAATAATTGATTAGGTCATCCAATTAATCTTTCCCAATATATAAATAAATAATTAACCCCTTTCTAAGATACACATGGTACCTATAACAAGTAAACAATAATTAAAATACATCAGATATAATCCAAGATCCATAATCCACACTCGCAATCCATAATACATGCTACATCTCTAAATTTGACCGCAAATAGGTCTCCTCCAAAATACACACCACATCTGACGTCACCAAAAATCATGTGACTTGTGACCCATAAAAACCATTCCTTAACATGTCTTCTATCATCCCTTAAGCTCACATAACCTGAATCATCATCGCTTGTAAGATATACTCAAAACACAGAGACTCGCTCTGTCAAGCATCATTGTCATAGTTCAGTATCCAGTCTTCACCAAAACATATGTAACTCATCCAATATGAAATATTAATCCAAGAGACCTTAGAAATAAGATCACCATACATCCTTCTATATATTATCCTCTTTTCTTATTCTGATTCATCTGTACAGTATCTGTGCACTTCTGTCAGTCATCATACAACAGTAATAACTGTGAGTGTGCATTTGGGTACCTGATGAAAAAGACACAAACACTCAATAAGTCATTGCATTAGTCCAAAAGGTTAGATAAAACATTCAAAACCTCTAATATCGACCTATTGCCTCCTAACTAGGAGGAGTGTAATTAGTAACATATCATCCCTCAAAATATGCTGCAAATCAGTGACGAATACAACCTAGCATGAAGGATTTTAGATTAAAACAAGCTAAAAGATGATAAAGCATGCAATCTAGCTCTAAAAGTTGAAATGAAAACAATGCAAAAGCATGGAATGAAAGATGAAATATGATTCTAAGAGTAATCCAATAGCATAACAATGTATTTTTGATCTAATGTGAAGGCTTATTTACTCTAAAAAATGACTTCTATTTATAGAAGAATAAGAGAGAGAGAGGGGGGACAAGATGAATTAATGAGTGAAGGGGCTCATTAATGGAGGTGTAAGAGCCATTAATGCCCAAGGAATTAATAAGGCATGTGAGAGACATAGGCTTAAGGCATCTTTCATTAATAAGGCATTAATGAAGGCCTTAAAGAGGCAAGGGAAGATGTAAGAGGATGGCTTGAGAAAGTGGACCTTAAGGAAGTCAAGCTTGAGAAAGTGGACTTTCTCAAGTGGGTTGAGTTGTTAAGCATTCCCTAATGGAATGTGACAACATTAGGAGGTGGGTTAGGACTAGAATTAGGATTAGGATTAGATTAGCAAGGGTGAATGGGTTGAGAAGAGTTAGAACCCAGAGTAGAATTGGTTGAGATAGGTTAGGTTGGGTTTTAAGGGAATATTAATAAATGAAATAAACTTATTTAATTCATTTAGAAAGATAGGAATTAATTATTTAAATAATGAAATTGCTTTTTTAATAATTAGGGGACTATAGCCATTTTAATTAAATTAAATAGGCTAGGGGAATGGGTTATTTGCAAGTGGATAATTGATTTAGGGATTTATTTAATTATTTTATAATTAAATATTATAGCCATGTTTGATTTTGATTTGATTTGATTGGTTGAAATTTATTTGAATTATATGGCTATAATAGTTAATATAATTTAGTGATAAAAATCACTTAGGACATTAATTTGATTAGAAGAAATATGCCAAGCAGTAACAGGGTCATTTGGACTTAATCGAGGGTATGATCATACTTAGGGCAAATGGGGTCCATAGTTGGAATAGAGCAAATTTAGGTGGTTACATTTGCCCCTCTTTGAATTGATGTGCGAGAAGCACATTGATTCAAAGAAAGTTTTTGATTTTGACTTCAGAAAGATTGAGAATTCCATTCTTGGTTGTCAAACGAAATGTTGATGAGATCAATCTCACACTCGATCGAACCAAACTGATAGAATTGATTTTGAACTTGGTTGTCGTCCAAAGATCAATAAAAGATTTTAAAAATACCATTTCTGAACTTGGTTGTCGTCCAAAAAATGATAATACTGATTCTGAACTTGGTTGTCCTCCAAAAGCCAATATGAAGTTGTCAGGAGCTTAATAAAAATCTTTTAAAATAAGGAAACATAAGATATCCAGCTCATGAGAACCAAAGCTTTCTATCCAACAGTTCTGACTTAGTCAAGGAAACTGTTATGCCCCTAGTTTGTTTGATAACGAAGTCATTTTGATGCTGTTTCGAGCAAAAATTATTTGATGATAGTGTGATCATGCCCCCTCGAGAACAAAATTGAAGGAAAAGAATAAAATCCCTGAGTTGAAAAGAACATAACACTTGCAGGAAGCAGTAGGGCAAGAAAGAGTGGAGTAGAAGAAGGTGTGTTTAAAAATAAACACATGATTACCAAGTTAATTATGTGAAAATATGAGTTTGATTTTGTTCCCGATAGATCAGAGATTTCAGGAATCATTGATTATGTAATTAACTTGGATTTAGAAGAAGATAGAAGCCATTTTTGAGCTTAAAATTCCTTATGTTGTTATTTCTGTTGAAAAGTGCATCATGCAAACTCTAAATGCAGCTATATGTAGACTCTTAGGACTTGTCACTGATTTAGCAATTTTTGCAACATTTTTATCATCATTGGGCACTTTTTGGAATGGATACCTGATAGTAAAACCATCACTAATACCCACTGATATTATGAAAGTATGAATACTATGTTTTATTGAAATTTTGGAAATAGACTTAGGTATCCAGGCATAGAAGCCAGGATAAAAAAAACAGTCCCCTTCCTTTTAATATACCAGATTCTGATTAAGGCAAGATATTGGACCCATAATGACCTTGAAAATTCATATCCTTGGGTACATTATGATTCGTATACCTTAGTGAGAATCTGGATCAGAAAACAGACAAGAAAATCATGTCAAACTCACCGTAGTTTACACATAACAAAGATTGAGATATATGTGGCTATCTACCCATAGTAGCAGCTCTTACCATAAACATCCAAGTTAGGTGAAATTTATAGGATCATATGAAACAATCACAATACATAGAAAATCAAGAAAAAATTATGCCCCCAATCCTTGTGACTCTTTGTCTTTGCGTAGATGTCATTGAGTAACTAAGAAGACATAACAAATCATCAATTGAGAATCAATCAGATAAAATGCATAATTATGTAGATGCCCCTAGTTGAAAACATCATCAGGACATAAAAGAATCATAATCAAACCATGAGAAAACTATGTGCTTAAGTAGTACTTGTTTATCCACATGTCAAACACAGTAAAGATTCATCAATAAGAAATTTAGAACATAAGCAATAAGGTGTCCCATGTCTGTGCATTGATAGGATAATTCGTTCATGTTTGTGATCCAGTATAGCTTTGTAGGAATGCTGGTGAATGTAAATGTCGTGTCCCATGTTTTGAAAAGACACCCTTTTTTTTGGGAAGTGACATTGTTTTGCATGTCTCAAGAAACATTGTGTCCGTGAGGCAAACCAGCCTAGAGAAAATTAGCAACTGCGACTGACTATGCCAACAAAGATGCCCCCAGTGCAGAATGACTTATTCCTAAGACGTAAAGATAGACAAATCCCAAGTGAGGACAAGATAGTCATGTAGGAAAAATGAAGTCAGCGTAGGAGCACGGGCAAAATTATGAAGGCCTAGTATTAGTAGTGCATTGATAGATGGAGCACAGAACACAAGTGATGCTTGATTGCCAGGTTTTTACCACTTGGAAAGATTCTTTCCTTTCTTTTTGCTACCAAGATGCCTGTTTTACCAGGTGCTCATCAAGGCACTTTTCTCTTTTTCAATTTTTTTGCTATTTTTGCTTTTTTGAATGTTTTTGTAGTATCAAGGTGCCTGTTTACCAGGTTTTCACCAAGGATACCCTTTCTGTAGGACCTTTTCCACTATTTTTGGATTTCTTCAGGATCAATTTTCTGAATGTTTTTGGTATTTTGCAGGAACTTTCTGCTGTACAGGCTCTGCTAGCCAAACATTTAAGCGTAGAACCACTTCAAATGTAGAGTGTTGATAGGATCTGGAAGAACATCTCCCTCAGGTGTAGCCAATTGATAAGCCCTAGTCCCAAAGGTAGCAGTGATAACATAAGGTCCCAGCCAGTTAGGTTCAAACTTTCCTTTATGCTCTCTGTTAGGCTGGTTCTTAGGATTTTCTTTCAGGATGAGGTCTCCCACCTCAAACTTGCATGGTTTAACCTTCTTGTTGTAACCTTTAGACATTCTTGCTTGGTACACTTTGAGGTGATTGAACGCTTGTTTCCTACGCTCATCTAGGAGGTCCAGAGAATTTATCTGATCAATGCGGTACTGCTCATCAGTAACCAGTCCTTGTAAAGATATACACAAAGATAGAATTTTAACCTCAATAGGTAGTACTGCTTTAGCGCCATAAACTAGAGCAAATGGCATGGCTCCAGTTGGTGTTCAGATGCTTGTTCTGTAGGCCCATAGTGCCAGATTTAGTTGTAAATGCCAGTCTCTGCCACACTTGCTCACAGTCCTGTGTAGAATTTTGAGAATGTTTTTGTTTGATGCCTTGACCTGTCCATCTCCTTGAGGATAATAGATCGAGGAACAATGTTGAGTGATATGGAACTGTTCACAGAGGTCATCAATGTCCTGATTTTTAAATTGGCCCCCATTGTCTGTCACAATTAAAGAGGGTGTCCCATATCTACAAATAATGTAGTTTAGAATGAACATAGCCACCTGTTTTCCAGTGGCTTTGATTAGCGGCACGGCCTCGACCCACTTCGTGAAATACTCAGTGGATGTAATGATGAACTTGTGTCCATTTGAAGAGTTGGGATATATTTGTCCAACCAAGTCAAAGGCCCATTGCTGGAATGGCCAATGTGTTATAAAAGGTATGAGTTCTCTGGCAGGAGCATGAATAAGGTTTCCATGTGTCTGGCATTTAAGACATGCTTTTGAAAATTGAATAGCATCCTTCTCCATGGTAGGCCAATAATAGCCTACTCTGAGCAGTTTCTTAGCTAATGAAAAGCCATTCTAGTGTGATCCACATACACCTTCGTGGATGTCTTTTAAGGCTAGATCAAACTCCTCGAGTTCTAAACACTGAAGAAGTGTTCCATCGAGACTGTGTTGATATAGGTTGTTAGTTATGAGGACGTAACACGATGCTGTCCTAATCAGGGATCTTTTCTCATTTCTAGATAGATTGGCGGGAATGGTTTGGTCAGAAAGATAAGAAATAATACTGGCATATCGAGATTGATCTGGGGTATTTAAGGCACATATTACCTGGTATTCCAGATTGGAAAAGGCAGGATAGGATATTTCTTCCACCAAGAAGTCATAGCGGAATTGATGCTCCTCCAGTTGTAACACGGATGCCAAGGTAGCCATAGCATCTGCAGCTTTGTTCTCTGATCTTGGTATCTGCTGGAAGGTGATGAAGACAAATTATTTCTTCAGATCATCAACTAGTTGCTTGTAGGGCATCAAATTTTCATCTCTTTTTTGATACTCCCCATTGATTTGATTGATAATTAGTTGGGAGTCATCATATATGTGTAACTCAATGATTTTCCATTCCATGGCGAGCTTGAGGCCATTGACCAATGCTTCATATTCTAAGATATTGTTGGTGCATGGAAACATTAATTTATAAGATTTGGGAATCTTGTACCCTTGTGGTGTTATGAAGAGGACCCCTACTCCAGATCCTTGTTGAGTAAACAAACCGTCAAAGTACATCTTCCATGGATGTTCGGTGAGATGCATGATTGTTTCATCAGGAAATTCAATTAGTAATGGTTCATCATCCTGGAGTGGTGAATTAGCCAATTGATCTGCAAGTACCTATCCTTTGATAGCTCTCCATTCAACATACTCAATGTCAAACTCACTTAGAATTAGGACCCATTTTGCCAAACATCCTGTTAATGCTGTTCTGCTCAAAAGATACTTTAGAGGGTCTATCTTAGCAATGAGCTTGACTGTATGAGAGAGCATGTAGTGTCTCAATTTTTGTGATGTGAAGATGACAGCCAAGCATGCATTTTCAATAATGCTATAATTGAGCTCATAAGTGACTAGAGTTCTACTAATGTAGTAGATAGCTCTTTCTTTCTTTGTCTTGTCCTCTTGTGCTAGCAGTACTCCTAGGGATGTAGCTGTAGTTGAAATGTATAGGAGTAAGGGCTTTCCATGAATAGGATCCATAAGAATAGGTGGAACAGCTAGGTACCCCTTCAATTCTCTGAAGTTGGCTTCACAGTATTCATCCCAGTTGAACGCAACCCCTTTATGTAGTAGCTTAGTAAAGGGTTGTGCTTTGTCTGCAAGTTGGGACATAAATCTCCTGATAGACTGGAGTCTCCCTTGTAGTGTCCTTATTTGACTGATATTACGTGGAGGAGTCATCTCTAGAATAGATTTTACCTTTGCTGGATCTACCTCGATTCCCTTTGCTGATACTATGAATCCTAGGAGCTTGTCCGATTGGACCCCAAAGACACATTTATTTGGATTGAGCCTGAGTTGGAATTGTTCCTTTCGATCCAATATATTTCTTAAATCAGCAATATGAGTACCTCTTTCTTTGGATTTAGCCAGTGTGTCATCAACATAGTCCTCCATGTTTTTGTGCATCATGTCATGGAATATTGTTGTCATAGATCTTTGATATGTTGCTCCGGCATTCTTTAGCCCAAATGGCATGACGTTCTAGAAAAATGTGCCCCATGCACATGTGAATGCAATTTTCTCTTGATCCTTAGGGGTGATCTTGATTTGATTATAACCCGAGAATCCATCCATTAATGAATACATCTAGTAGCCTACCATAAGGTCTATGATCATGTCAATATTTGGTAGAGGGAAATCATCTTTCAGACATGCTTTGTTGAGGTCTCTGAAGTCCATGCAGATCCTAATAAATTTATCAGATTTAGAAACAGGGACCACATTGGAGATCCATGCTGCATAGGCAATGACTCAAATGAATCCAGCTTTTAATAAATTTTCCAATTCTTCTTTCACCAATAATGCAACATGAGGATGCATTTTTTTGAGTTTTTGTTTTACGGGCTTGATCCCAGGAGCTATAGATAAGTGGTGCATAATGAGATTGGGATCTAGCCCTGACATATCAGTGTAGGACTAGGCAAAGTTGATCTTTTTCTCCTTCAGGAATTCTATGAATTGTACCTTCTCTTCTTCTGATAGAGATTGTGCTAGATGAACTATCTGAGGATCTTCAACAATGCCCAAGTTCACTGGCTGTGTTGGTTCAATCAATACCGAAGATCTTTCTTGAAAGTGTTTAGGGAGGATATCAAGAATCTCATCCTTTGGCACCTCTGAGAGGTTTTCACCATTGGATACATCATTTTTATTTACTATTTTGGGATCTGATACTGCCACAGAGTGGTTTTCACCATCAGTCCACTTTTTCTTTGTATTTTTCAATTTGTGACTAAGAAACTTGATATCCTCCTGTGACATGTTCTCACTCCTTTCATTGGTGGAAGAAGGGTGAGGTTCACAGGCATTAAGGTAACAAGTTAGGGAGTGGTCATTGGGAAAGTCAAGGATAGGAGTGGGATCTGTTTCAGTCCATTCGATTAGGTCTGGAAGTACCAATGTCAGGGAGTCAGATTCTGGGAAGGATAGCATCGCATTAGCATCAAAACTATTAACCGACATGACATGATCTATTAAGTTAACATCTTTGATGTTTAGATCAATAAGAGTAAGATCATTGTTAAAAGGGGCGTTGTCAATTATATATCGATCAAACTCTAGCTACTCGTCAGTAGATATCTCATCATCACCCCTTCGTAAAAGGAGGATTCTTGCTTGTAGCCTATGAAATTCTTCTAGAGTTATGTATTCGCCAGTGTCTCCATCAAAGATCGGAGGAAGGAACTCTTCTTCTACTTCAGGAGGATCAGTGTCATTGAAAGGAGTGTTAGGTCATTTACTAGGAGCTAAGGAAGCTGCAAACATGTGAATTGTATCTATCCCAATTTCCTCAGAGGAAATAGATAGCTGATCCCACTCATAGTCATGAGAGTCTGTGACATCATCATCAGATCTATCCAAATATTCAGCAATGTTTATTTGATGGACTCGATTAGTTGCTTGTAGATCAAAGTGAAGTAGATCGAGGACATGTGTAATTGTGACCAATTGCCCCCAGTTAGGATGTGAATTTTGTGGCCGGGGTTCCTCTTGAGTGATTGTAGCTATGGTGTCTCCTACCTCTTGAATGGGCTGTTGTTCTAGCAACGGAGTGTGAAGATCCCGTGGTACCTCAAAACTAGGTACATAGCATTCTCCTTGATATTTAGGATTCTTTGTACCAATATGTAGTAATCTCTCATAAGGCCATGGTTCTGATACTATCTCATCTGTTTTATCACTCTCTGCTTTAGAAGGTGGAATTCGCTTTGAAGTAGGTTTGTTGGATTGAGTATTAAAGCCCAGTCCTATTTTATCTCTGTTGAGGTGGAACTCCATGGGTATGGGTTCAATGATCCCTTGTCCTATGTCATTTAGAGGTCCTTTTCCTTTTTAACCCATTTTTTTGAGGAAATCATATCCCTTTCCATACTGTTCTAGGGATATCTTCACATGTTTGACCTCAGAGTCCACTGGTTCTCCTTTGTAAAGCCAGTTCAAGACTACCTATTCTTCTATACTATCTAAAGAAGATGTGGATGCCTTTATCATGCCAGTAGCCTTGTGTACTTCTGGCTCCTGGACTGCGAGAGGTGTGAATGTTGATGACGGCTTTCAATAGGATCTTGGTGATACTAGGAGATCTGTTAGTGAAGGAGTTAGGTCTAGCTTGTACTCTCCCATACCTGTTTCTTCAAGTTTCAATGTTTTGCTAAAGCTCTTCATGACCATGTCCTTGGTAGTCTCAGAAGTAACTGCGTCCATAGCCTCTTTATTGTGTGGGATCATACTACCTACTTTGATATTGTTGCAAGTGTAATTGACATCTACAGGAATTTTCACTTCTATCCCATTATGTGGGAACTTGATGCATTGGTGATAAGTGGATGGTACAGCTTGCATCTCATGAATCCATGGTCTCCCTAGTAGAATGTTGTAGGCCAATGGTAGATCCAGAACTTGACATATAACATTCCTTTCAATCAACCCAACTCTGATGGGTAGACAAATAATACCTCTAGAGGATCTTTCTTCCTCATCATATGCTTTGATGGTTATCTTATTTCTAGAGTCAATTGTTTTCTCTGAGAGGCCTAGCCTCCTGACTAAATCTAGTGTACAGATATTCAATCTGGCACCTCCATCTATCAATACGCGTCTAACACGGGATCTATGAATAAGAAATTTGATATGGAGGGGTTGATTGTGTGGATGGGTCAATGAATTGTCATCCTCCTCAGAAAAGGAGAGGTAGTGTGGCACTAAGATGTGATTGACCATCGCTTGGAACTTGTCTATATCGATATCCTTTGGAACATTAGCAGCGTGTAGGGCTTGCTCTAGGATTTCTCTATGCACCATGGATATTTTGAGCAATTTGAAGATGGAAATTTTGGCAGCGGTTCTTTGCAATTGGTTGACCAAGTCATATTTTGCTCTAGGGATAGTGACCACGTGTTTTGCTCCTAGCTTAGGAATAGTGACAATAGGAACCTCTGATGTGGATGTTGGTTTTGGAGGCCCCTTGATCGTAACCTGTGCTTGGCTCCGGGTTACAGCATTTGTGGAGGATGAAGCACCCTTAATTGTGATCACATTGATGGATTGAGTTTTAATGTTGAGCATATTGATCACATTATCATGTTTGGAATAGGTGTAGTTTATCTCATTACCTTTCCCTTTAGATGTTTCTCCTTGATTGTAATTAGGAAAGGGTTTGTTAAATGCCGTATGGTCCTCATTGGTAGTATGTCTGTCTACCTTGATCTTACCTCCTTCAATGAGGTCTTGGATAACATGTTTTAGCTTAAGAAAATTATTTGTCTTGTGTCCCTTATTTTTGTGGAAGACACAATAAGAGTTATCATCCCACCATCTAGGTTTGACCATTGGTTCCCATGGTTTAGAATCGGGAATTGTAAGAACTTTGTTATCCACCAATGTTTTCAAAACTGTCTCAAGAGGCTCCCCCAAAGGAGTGAATGTTCTTTGAGGTTTTGAAGTCCATGTTTGTCCCTTGTCATTATCATTGTTTGTTTTGGGAATGGGAGGTGTTATTTTAGCCTCTTTGCTTTCTTGCATGGCATTGGTTAGATTGAATGCTTCGGGTTTAGAATTAATGTGAGAGGCATCAACTACTCCATCATTGACAACATTTTTGTTTTGTTTCCACCATTTAGGCTTGGAGTTGGAGCTACTTCCTTTGTTTTCATTTTGAAGGGTGATCTCTCCCTTTTTGACCATGACTTCCTCAATACAGAGGGCATTTTTAATCATCCTATCAAAGCTAGGAGAGTCTTGCATTTTTAGAGCATAGCTCAATTCTGGCACAAGATTATTGATGAAGATTTCCATTTTTTCTTTTTCGGGAATGACCCTTGAATATAGTGCAAAAATCTTCCTCCATCTTTGTAGGAAGTGTGTAAAGGATTCTCCAGTTTTCTACTTGGTATTGCATAGGTCCATCATAGTGATGTCATGTTGGATGTTGTAGGAGTAATGTTGAATGAACCATTGCATCAACTCCTTGAATGTTTTGAATTTAGGATTCAATTTTGAAAACCACTCCATGGCATTTCCTCCTAGACTTCCTAGAAATAGTCGCATGAGATAAGTGGGTTCGTGCATGTACTCAATGCTTAGAGCAAAAAATTCTCTTACATGGTCATGTGGATTAGTTTCTCCTGTGTATTTGTCATACTTTGGCCTTTCCACATTAGGAGGAAACATGACCATAGTGATAATCTTATTGAAAGGAAATGGACAAATGGCGTCCAAAGAGTATTTTTTTTTAGGTTTGTCCTTCTCTTGTTTGAGGTTGGTGAGCTTCGTTTGCATCCGATTGAGATATTTTGTGAGAATAGATATCGGGTTTGGTACTTTCTTTTCTTTGAGGTCATCCACATTATAATCCTTGGGTAGCTTGACACCTGAGGATGCTAGATGGAGGAAATACTTTTCTTTTTCATCACTGATTATTTGTTCCAATAGCTTGTGGATCCTTTTACTTTGTTTGAGTTTCTCATACTCATCTTTAGGGATTTCTTCTTCACTATCTGACCCAAACGGATTATGTTCAAACTTTGGTCTTTCTTCCTCTTCCGTACCTTCAGATTGTGCTTGTTTTCCATCATTATAACCCTCAAAAGTCTTGCTCCATTTGTTAGCATGGCTATCCATTGGAGGTGAATCTAGATCAAAAAGGGAACTGCGAGAAGTTTCTCCTTGGAAGTGTGGGGTTTTTAGGAGGCACTTTTGATCCTTTAGTTGTGTACTAGTTGCATCTTATGTTAACCATGAAGTTTGTTTCTCAACTTTGTTAATGTTTCCCAATAGTGCAAGTATGGTTTTCAGATCCTTCAAGTGGGTGTGTCTAGGTAGAAGTAACTATTTTGTTTGTTGGTGGATGTAAATGATTCCAGCGTCAGAGGGTTAGAATGCCCTGATAGTGAGCTGGGAACCAAGTTGTTGATAGAGAATGGATAGACCACACATACTGAACTGATGATGAAAGACTGACTATGCATGCAAGGTGGACATTTTGAAAGTGTTTGAAAATAACAGCAGGGAGACCAGAAGAGACAACAGGGACCAGCTAAAGAGAAAAAAGGGTACCTAAAACAACTGAGACCTCCTAAAAAAAATTGCTAGAAATGCCCACTGTCCTGAATGCGAGCTCCCAGATACAAGCCTCTGATGGAACTAGATGCGATCCTAAAATTGGGATGCGACTATATGCTAACTAAATGCGATCCAATGCACCAAATGCAATCCTAAACTCCAAATATGACTTAGGAAAAATAGGATGCAATCTTATGATGGTTTTGTAAGTTTTGGTCAATTTTGAAAAATTTGTTTTTGAAGTGTGTGAAGTCATATGGTTCTAGATTGCATTAAGAGGTGTTTGTGGGGTGTGAAAAACACTTATACTCCAGGGTTTGAAATTTGTTGATTGTTTTTGAGGAGCTTATCTTTTTAGTAATCTTTTGAACATGTCAAACAATTTTGCATTGTTAAGGGGTGAAACAAACACTCTTTTGTCCTATTTTCTAGGTGGAGGATGAAAATATTTGCTCATTGACTTAGGTACACACTCAAATGCTAATTAGAATATAGCCATCACCAAGCACGCAATGGCTCCAGTCATGATGTTGTATTAGTCGACTCCAAACGCAAGTGAGGGCACGATATGACAAGTGTCTTGGGGCAATTACTTTTTTCCTTGCACAAAGATTATCACCCTTTTGGGGATAAATCGGGTATTCTTTTAGTTGAATGTGTTTCATATTATATGGCAATCCATTTGAAACTGTCCCCCATAGAATTGTACAAGGAAAAATTGAGGCGTATAGCCCTATGAGTACCTGAATATATATAGTCTCGCAAGAAAGATTCAAGCGGCTCCGCTCTATATATACCCCGATATGTTCAAGGAATGATGTCAAAATTCCAAGAACAAAACCAGTTCTATCTTCTGAGGCTTTGGCCTACAAGGAAGCAACTATTTATAGTGAGTTGGAAGGGTCGGCGTAAGACCTATCATCACTTGGGTCATTCCCAGGAGATTTTTTCCTCAACCAGCAGGCCCTCTTCTTTTAAAAGATCGGTAACTAGGATTGGCGAGCTTAGGATTTATAGATTTCTAATTCTTTAAAAGAAGAAGAGCATACTCTCCTAGTCCATGTTGTTTTCTCCTCAAACACTTAAAACAAAGGTTTCGTTCCCTCAAGCTATGTTGAGCCTAATTTAATTGTTCCTATCTTAAAGAAAACTGAAAGGAAAAGTTTTTTTTGTTCAATTAACCACAAAATTTAGTGAGTTTGTGTTGTTCAATTTCTGATCCAAAAGCAATTAAATGATGTGTTTGTTCATTGAGCCCACATATTTAATGCTTTGTTTTGTTGAATTACTGAATCCAAAAAGAATTATACAGTTTTGTTCATTGATCCCACATGGTTTAGTGATTTCTGTTTGTTCAATTTCTATCTCCAAAATGAATTAAACAGTGTGTTTGCTTGTTTAGTTACCCCCAATTTCATCGCAAATGATAAGACAACGTCTGACTTTCTGATTTTCTTCAAGAGGAAAAGAGCATAATATCTAGTTGTTTTAGCAAGTGGATAAATGGTCTTAAGTTCTTGAAAAGAAAAATAAATAGAAGTCAAGATGGAGGGGGTTTGGAAACCTGTAAAAACCATGTTAGTATTTGTTTAATCCAACTCCATGAAAACTGCCAAAAATACCTACAAAACACTTGTTAATCTGTAAGAGACAAAAAGAACAACTTGTCAAACTTGTTAGGATTAGGCAAATGAAGTAGACAAGCTTCTCAACCAAATATGAGCCTAAAATCCTACTGAATGCGATATAGTATCCAGGATGTGAGCCTATTCACCAGATATGAGCCCTTGCTGACCAGACGCGAGCCAGAACTAGAAACGATCTGGGAAATCCCAGTTGCAAGCCTGAATTCACGTGGTACGAGGGCATATCTAGGATGCGATCCTGCAAGATTAAATGCGATTCTGTGATTGATTCATGAGTATGCAAATTGCCAAAAAGTGTTAGAAAATGAGGCTAAATCAAAATTTGAGCCCCACGGTGAGTGCTAGAAATGTGAGTGTGTATTTGGGTACCTGATGAAAAAGACACAAACACTCAATAAGTCATTGCATTAGTCCAAAAGGTTAGATAAAATATTCAAAACCTCTAATATCGACCTATTTCCTGCTAACTAGGAGGAGTGTAATTAGTAACATATCAGCCCTTAGAATATGCTACAAATCAGTGACAAATACAACCTAGCATGAAGGATTTTAGATTAAAACAAGCTAAAAGATGATAAAGCATGCAATCTAGTTCTAAAAGTTGAAATGAAAACAATGCAAAAGCATGGAATGAAAGATGAAATATGATTCTAAGAGTAATCCAACAACATAACGATGTATTTTTTATCTAATGTGAAGGCTTATTTACTCTAAAAAATGGCTTCTATTTATAGAAGAATAAGAGAGAGAATGGGGACAAGATGAATTAATGAGTGAAGGGGCTCATTAATGGAGGTGTAAGAGCCATTAATGCCTAAGGCATTAATAAGGCATGTGAGAGACATAGGCTTAAGGCATCTTTCATTAATAAGGCATTAATGAAGGCCTTAAAGAGGCAACGGAAGATATAAGAGGATGGCTTGAGAAAGTGGGCCTTAAGGAAGTCAAGCTTCAGAAAGTGGACTTTCTCAAGTGGGTTGAGATTCTAAGCATTCCCTAATGGAATGTGACAACATTAGGAGGTGGGTTAGGACTAGAATTAGGATTAGGATTAGATTAGCAAGGGTGAATGGGTTGAGAAGGGTTAGAACCCAGGGTAGAAGTGGTTGAGATAGGTTAGGTTGGGTTTTAAGGGAATATTAATAAATGAAATAAACTTATTTAATTCATTTAGAAATATAGGAATTAATTATTTAAACAATGAAATTGCTTTTTTAATAATTAGGGGACTATAGCCATTTTAATTAAATTAAATAGGCTAGGGGAATGGGTTATTTGCAAGTGGGTAATTGATTTAAAATTTTTATTTAATTCCTTTATAATTAAATATTATAGCCATGTTTGATTTTGATTTGATTTGATTGGTCGAAATTGATTTGAATTATATGGCTATACTAATTAATATAATTTAGTGATAAACATCACTTAGTACATTAATTTGATTAGAAGAATTATGCCAAGCAGTAACAGGGTCGTTTGGACATAATCGAGGGTATGATCATACTTAGGGCAAATAGGGTCCATAGTTGGAACAGACGAAATTTAGGTGGTTACAATAACCAGTCTGTTCTTCCTCCAAAGAAACATATGTTGACATTAATGACAAAATATGAATGCCAACAAAATCTATAGTATCCAATTACAACAAAATCCAACACTATTTGTATGGGAATGTAGTAGTGAGTGGTGTTCACAAGTCTTGGTTGCAACTATATGAGGATCTTGTACTTGTAGGCCGACCATTGTGAAAATGGTCTACAAATACTTCATTAGAAAAGGAGAGGGTTTCGCCTTCAATAGATGGTCATGGATTTTTGGTACCTAAGGGTGATTTTTTATTCTCAATCAAATTTACCTTCAAATAAGTATATGTTTTGTAATGTCCCCACCTCCTAGGTTGATTGTAATTTGATTCCTTGATATGAAAACCTACAACAATTATTAGTACATTCCATATATATATATATATATAGTAATGAAAGAAAAAATACATTCAAATCCCCAATTATTCTCCTAATCCTTAGGGAGATCCCAAAATTATGTTCCTAGTTCTCTAGTGAGGACCTCCAGGGGCTGTAGTTTCCTAATGGCCAAACTAGAATTATCCTCAACTATTCACCATCTCATTTTGGTTTATCTCCACTAAGGCCACCAAGAAAACCAACATCAGTTTAACCATTAATATAAGTCTTGGGAAGAGGTTCCATCTCTTCCCAATCCTTATGGATACCCATCAAGGTATATCCCTCTATCATATATGTATATGTATTTTTCAGCCCCAACATATATAAGGTCTCCAAGAGATTATCAAAATCTCTCTCTCAATTCCCAAATAGGAATCATTGACATTCATTAAGAATGCCCTCCAAGAATAGATTGGATCGATTTATGACATTCATTAAGAATTCCCTCCACCAAGATTGGCTTGGATGGTTTTATGAAAATCATTAAGAATTATGTTCACAGATTAGGTATCGGATTGTATTTATGATCAATAAAACATAAATAAAATTAATTATACCTATGCATAGTTGTTAACTAGGTCTGATTTGTTTCTCCTCAATTTTACACTTGTAGATTTGTAATATCCTTAAGTCTATGTTGACCAACTTATATCTTAGTTGATATTTTTCCTTGTTGATTATGAATTCCTAAGTATTGATTTTAAGAGAGGTTTTTATTAAGGCCTTATTGTTTTCACAATACTAATTAGTATATATATTTTTTAATCTCTGAAGAAAATTATGATATTATTCAATGTTTGTTGACTATAGGTCTGTAGGTATATTACAAACCTTTTTCAATTGTTATTATTTGTTTTGAATTCCTAATATTCTACCTCAATATGATTAGATGCTCCTTTTTTTTTATTAATAATGCAGCCAAGAAAGGGGGCTGACCCTTACAACATCACAACCAAAAGGATGTGAGGAAAGAAAAAACATAAACAAAGGTGTTGGAAACCACTTAGAACCACACAAGGCACATTATCAGCAAAGTAACAGAGGGTTAGTAAAGCAATAGGCCATAAAAATCCACTTCCAATGCAAGAGAATCTTGGGTTCATGGAAATCCCATGTCAACCAAAAATATGTTTTCTTTTGAGCTCGGTAGCTTGCTGGAGACTTTTAGTAAACTTCTCGGTAACTATTCTGGGGTTCTTGGTTGAAGATTCTTATCTTGGTTCATCATTGCATTCAGTTACTATTCTTAGCCTGGTTTCACCAAAGAGTCTTGGTGGCTATTTTTGTTTTCTCAGTGGTTTCCTTTTTCTTTTCTCACCGAGTGAGTCTTGTTTTGTTGGATCTTTAGGGTGACATGCGCAATTAATTTTGGTTGTGATATTAATGTTGGGATCACTCATTGAGAAATGTGTAGACCTAAATTTGGGTCATTTCTTTATCCAATGCTAGATATTAAGGATCTTTTGGGCTGACCTTTTTGGTAGCCTCTTGTATAAATGTAATGATCTATTCTTAGGTTGATGGTAGAGAAATTTAGGAAGAAAGAATCTAGAGATTGTGGATCTCGCATGTATGAGGATTGTTCCACAATAGATTTTGAATGTATTGGTCGTAATTGGGAAGGCCTTACAACCCGACATGTATGAATTTTGATGAATAAATCTAAATTATATGTATTACTTCTCCCCTTCTCTATATTTGAGCTTCTAAGTTATGATTCTGCAAGTAGATTTGGTATTTGGGAGTGTCTTTGGCACCAGGTACTAACCCTCCTTACGTCAGGTGGCATCAGAGAATTTGTTAGATTTGAGGTTCCTTCTTGTAAATACTAGTTGGTTATTTATTGTGGGGTAGAAGATTGCGATCTCACCTACAATTAGAGAGGGTTTCAAGATCGTCTGAGGGAATTAAAATGAAGATCCAAGCTTAGATAATATGCTAAGATAAATTGTTGATAGATTAGAAGTTGTTGAGACATCCCAACATCAAGAATAAAATCTTGAGGATGTTAGTGATGATGAAGCCAAGGAAGTGCAGGAGAAAGCCATACCTGCACCTATAATGGATCAAGGAGAAAATATTCTTGCAAGAATTGAAAATTTTGAAGTCCACACAATAGTTTAATCCCCCTGACTATAGTGGAAATCTTGGTTCAGATGAATTAATAGACTGGATAACTAAGATGGAGAAATAATTTGAGTATGACAACATATCAGAGGAGAACAAGGTGAATATTATAAGCACAAAATTGAAAGGCCATGCATCCTTGTGGTGGGAGCATCTGCAATTTGAGAAATGTAAAGACAAAATCAAGGTATGAGATAATATGATAAATAAGTTGAAGGGAAAGTTTCTACCTTGTGATTATCAGATTAACCTAGTTAGGAGAATGCAAAGTTTGAAGCAGAAAGATAGCTCTGTGAAGGATTAGACTAAGGAGTTTTACAAGTTAGATATGAGATCTGGACATATAGAAGATGAGGTGGAAATAATTACAAGATACCTCAATGGATTAAGGAGTTGTATTCAAGAAGAGACCAATTTTGTGAAGACGGAGAGTATTGAGGAGGCTTATCAGTTTTCCCTAAAAGCCGAGGAAAAATTGAATAAAAGAGATGAGAAAAGACAAAGAGGAAGAGGTGATAGATTCCCTAGAGGAAGAGGTAGATATTATGGTGAAAATAGTAGATCTGATCAAGAAAATACAAATCAAGACAAAGTCAAGACTGAGTGGAAAGGTGGAAGTTCATTTAGAGGAAGAGGTAATTACTTCTGAGTTGGAGATGGAAAAAGTGGATTCCAAGGAACTTGTTAAAATTGTGAAGGAGAGGGACATAGATCATTTGAGTGTATACATGCAAGAAAGAAGGTCAATAGTAGCAGAAATGCTTTGGTGCAAGAAGATTCACCTAATTGACATGAGAAGAAAGGAAACATGATGGTTAGAATAATATTGTGGAGTGAAAATAATACGAAAGATCCGGTAAGAAAGAGTTTGTTCAAGACCAGATGCAAAGTTGCAGTAAAAGTTTGGAAAGTGATAATTGATAGTGGAAGTTTAGAGAATATGGAATCTCAGGAAGTGGTTACAAAGTTGTAGTTGGAAAGATTGAAGCGCCCAAAGCCCTATCAGATTTCATGGATCAAGGATGAGCATACACTTATGGTAAGTGAATAATGTTTTGTGAATCTGAAAATTAGAAAGTATTATGATAAGGTGTTGTGTGATATTATGCCTATGGATTTTTGTCATATTTTGTTGGGTAGACCATGGTAATATGATAGATATGCTGTTGGTAAACAGATTGTTCTTTTTGATTTAACTCTCAAATGCCCAAATCTGTGAGAAACAATTCGATACCAACAGTTGGATAATCTATCACTAGATTGATAGATCTCCTCTGAATTGAAAGGTACAGCTCCCTTATGAATGATATGCAATGAATTTGTTTATTTCCTAAACTAACTGGGTGCATTCTTAACCTGAGAATGGAAGAGGAAAAACCAAGTTAATCCTAGGCAGGACTAACTCAGGCAGATTATA
>MU228481.1:327342-372172 GCA_018584345.1 Thuja plicata
GAAAAGAGCTTCTCCGGCGGAAAATTGGAAAAGAGCTTCTCCATTGCGGAAAATTGGAAAAGAGCTTCTCCATTGCGGAAAATTGGAAAAGAGCTTCTCCATTGCGGAAAATTGGAAAAGAGCTTCTCCACTGAGGAAAATTGGAAAAGAGCTTCTCCTGGCGGAAAATGACCATCTCACTTCTCCATTGCGGAAAAATGAACTTTGACTGCGAAAAGCGTAGCAAAAGATAAACTTTTCGCTTCTTTAAAACTTGGTCAGATTTTCACCAGTCTGCTTCCACATCTGCATGTTTTGAACTTTGAAACAATTCAACCTTCATAGAAATATCGTTAGTGAAATCATGTCAATACCACCTTTGTCAATGTCACCATATGAAGAACTTTCTTTTGAGACTTTCTGAATGCCTGAAAATCATAATCACCAACCATTCTTTTGCTGAAAAGATCATTAATTGAAAGATCATAATCTTTGCCAGATTGGGTGCTACAACCTACCCAATCAATGAGGCCATGAAAACATCCCACCCAGCTTAGAACAAAAAGGCAAATAAAGGGAAATCTTGCAAAGATTACCTACCTATAATGACTTAGAACTAGACTCAAGACTAACTAGACTGACCAATATTGCCAAGAAAAAAATGGGTGACTTAAAGTCAGGAAACACATGCTATACATGATGGAAGATTGAACAAATATACTATTTGGGTTGATGGAAAGAGGCAAATCTTGCTGCCTTTGGTTGAGGAATCTTTTGGTGAGATATGTACATCTATGAAAGTTTGTTTGATGGAAGGTAGACAATTTTTTAAGGATTTGAAGAGAAATGATGACTGTTATACTTTGATTCCTGAAAAACTAAGTGAGAAAATATAAGATAAAGCTCCTTAAGAGGTTGATAAGTTTCTCACTGAGTACAAGGAGATCATTTTAGATAATGTTCTTGATGGTTTTCCACCGATGAGAAATATTAGTCATTGTACGGATTCCTTGACCTAGTTTACCGAACAAGGCACCACACTGATTGACACCAACCGAGGATGAGGAAATCAATCGACAAGTTCATGATTTGTTGCAGAAGGGTTTGATCAAAGAAATTTTGATTCCATGTGCAGTACTAGCTTTGTCGACACCTAAGAATAATAAAGAATGGAGAATGTGTATTGAGTCAAGAGGTATAAACAAGATAATAGTTAAGTATTGGTTCCCTATACCGAGAATGGATTATATAATGGATTATTTGAGTGGAGCAAAATATTTTACCAAAATTTATTTTAAGAGTGGATATCATCAGATCAGAATTAGATAAGGTGATGAATGGAAGTCTTCTTTCAAGACAAAAGAAGGTTTGTATGATGGTTGGTTATGTGTTTTATTTTAACTAATGCACCGAGTAGTTTTATGAGATTAATGGATGAGGTTCTGAAGAAAATGTTGGGTAAAACTTTGATTGTGTACTTGGATGAAATTCTAATATTCAGTAAGACCAGAGAAGATCATTTGTTGCACATTAGACATGTATTGTAGAGATTGAAAGAGGAAAAGTTGTTGATTAATTTTTAAAAATGTTCCTTCATGAAAGAAGAAATTGTGTATTTAGGATTTGTAATTTTAACTGATGGTTTGAAGATGGATCCTAAGAAGGTTGAAAATATACTTTATTGGCCCACACCTGAGAATGTCGGTGAGGTAAGATCATTTCATGGATTAGCAAGTTTTTACCAAAAAATTATCAGGAATTTCAGTTCAATTTGCAATGCTATGACTGAGACAATGAGAGGAAATGAGAGACAATTCAAGTGGACACATGGAGATGATAACAATTTTAAAAATTTGAAACAAAAGGTTGTTGAATTGTTTGTGTTAGCCTTACCTGATTTCAATAAGGTATTCCAAGTTGAATGTGATGCAAGTGGCAGTGCAATAGGAGTTGTGTCGAGTCAAGAAGGTAAACCTGTTTCTTTCTTTTTTGAGAAGTTGAATAATGCTAAAAGGAAATATTATGTGCATGATTGAGAATTCTATGCTATTGTGCAAGCCTTGAAGAAATGGAGACATTATTTGATGCCGAGTGAATTTGTGTTGTATACTGATCATAAGGATTTATAGCATTTGGTTAGTCAGAATATGTTGAATCAGAGACATATGAAATGAGTTGAGTATTTGCAGAATTTCACATTTGGGATAAAGCATAAGAGTGGAGTATCCAACCGAGTTGCTAATGCATTGAGTAGAATAAAATATTTTTTTGACTAAAATGAGAATTGAGGTTCTTGGTTTTGATGATATGAAGAATTTATATGTAACTGAACCTGATTTTTATGAGCCATAGAGAATGTGCAGATAACCTATTCCATATCAACTGAGTAGGTTTGAAGAATATTTCATTCAAGAAGATATGTGGTTCAAAGGAATTCAGTTATGTATACCAAGAGGATCAATGAGAAACAATTTGATAAAGGAGAAGCATATTAGTGGTTTGGTTGGACATTTTGGAATTGATAAGACATTGAGTTTACTTAAGGAAAGGTATTTTTGGCCTCAATTTTATAAGGATGTTCACAAATTTGTGAAGAGTTGTGGAGTTTGTCAAGTTACAAAAGGATTAAGTCAGAATACTGGAATGTATACATCGATTTCCATTCCTGAGAAACCTTGGAGTGATATCAGCATGGATTTTGTTCTTGGCTTACCGAGGAAAACAAGAGGTAATGATTCCATATTTGTTGTTGTGGATAGATTTTCTAAGATGACACATTTCATACCATGTAGGAAAACATCAGAGGTAGTGCATATAGAATATATTTTCTTCAAGGAGATTGTCAGATTGCATGGATTAATGAGGAGTATCATCTCTAAGAGAGACAGTAAGTTTGTTGGCTATTTTTTGAAAAATATTTGGAAGAAGTTAGACACCAAGTTGAAGTATAGTTCTACATTTCATCCACAGACTGATGAATAAATAGAGGTTGTAAACAAAATTTTGGGTAACTTGTTGAGATGCTTAGTTGGAGATAAACTGAGTAATTGGGATTTGATGTTAGAACAAGCAGATTTTTCTTATAATTATAATTCACTGAATATGAGTACTGGAAAAACACATTTTCATATTGTTACTGGCATACAACCAAGAGGTATATCAAACTTGAGAGATATTGCTAGAGAAGAGAAGAGGAGTGTTGAAGGAGAAGAATTTTCTGAGTTTATGAAGTCGTTGCATGAGGAAGTAACACATAAGTTGGAGCAAAGTAATCAGAAATACAAGGATAGTGCAGATAGATCAAGAAGACATAAGATTTTTGAGGTTGGTGATGAAGTGATGGTTCATTTGAAGAAAGGCATATTTCCTATTGGAAATTATGGTAACTTGAAGATGAATAAATTTAGTCCCTGCAAGATATTAAGGAAGTTTGACAATGGAAATTATTATCAAGTAGAGTTACTTGATGACATGGACATATCACCTATATTCAATATTTCAAATTTGTATGAGTATCATGAACATGATGAAGAAGTGATAGTTTCGAGTGATTATCCTAAGAAATAGATAGAATAAGTTGAACAGATTTTGGAAAAAAGAATTGGAAAAAGCACGAGAGGAAAGGATTACATGGAATACTTGGTAAAGTGGAAGAACATACTGATTAAAGAATCTACATAGATTTCTCAATCTGAGTTGGATTTAGCTCAAGTTTTACCTCACTCGTGATTCAGAGAATCATTTATTTTCAACCCTAGGTATATGATGCAGGAGAATATTGGGTTCACGGTAGTCCTGTATCAACCAAAAATATGTTTTATTTTGAGCTCGGTAACTTGCTGGATACTTTGGGTAAACTGCTCAATAGCTATTCTAGATTTATCGGTTGAAGGTTCTTATCTTGATTCACTATCAAACTCGATTACTATTCTTGGTTTGGTTTCACTGAATGGTCTCAGTGATTGTTTATGTTTTCTCGGTAGTTTCATGTTTCCTATCTCACCAAGTGAGTTTTGTTTTGTTGGATCTTCAGGCCGACATGTGCAGTTAATTTTGGTCATGATATTAATGTCAAGATCGCTCATTGGGAAATGTGCAGACCTAAACCTAGGTTGTTTCTTTCTTTAATGCTAGATCTTGAGGATCTTTTGGGTTGACCTTTTTGGTAGCCTCTTATATAAATGTAATGATCTTTTCTTAGGTTGAGGGTAGATAAATTTAGGAAGAAAGTGTTAGTAATAATTGAGGGGGGGGGGTGAATCAGTGGCCTCAAAATTATTCCAATAATCAACCCTTAAAACTTAGTACCAAAAAATTATACCTCTAGTTATCTTCAGTCCTATAAGATGAATGCCTCCAAATACTTATATCAATTTACTACTGCTTGGAATGATTTGTAAAACCTTCTACTATAGATTTACCGAATAACAGTCTCTTAATTTACCAAAAGATAGTAAATTATCTAGAGTATACCGATCAATCCAGTTAAGTGTATTGCAAAACACTAAAGTAATGACTCATAAACACATTGAAACATGGATTTTTAATGTGGAAACCCTGTTAAGGGAAAAACCAATTGGGACCGGTAACCCAAAATTTTCACTCTTCTAAAGTGAGCTTGGTGAAGAGTCAACCCTGTTAAAGGTTACAAACACACTGTTAGGTGTGACCTTGTTAGAGGATTTAAAATTTTAGTCTGTCACTTGATATTAGGCTTCTCTATGCTACCATCCTTGATCAAACACTCACTTGGCCTATCAATAGGTATCTGGAATCTCATGCTATCTTCATGATCAAAATTTTTGATACTCCATTGGATGTATCTCAATATAGAAAGGATCTTTAATTAAGAGACTTTATGAATCAATGGTTAAACTGAAATGGTATGATCTGTTCACATAGACAACTTATACTTGCAAATTTTCAGATCTATTGTAATCTCACAAAACTATTCTGATCAATATAACTCTGTTTATACCTTTGCTCCACTTTGATTCTACTTGGTGATGTTGTGCTCTATTGCTTGGTGTTCGCAGAATTCTTTAGCTCTTTCCTTAGCTTGTTGATCAGCACTGTATGAAGTTTCTCTTCATCATTTTCTCTTCAACATCCTCTTGTTCATTCCTTCACCCACACCAATTCATAATGAATTGAGTTGTCTCTTTATAGACATGATATCACCATTGTTAGGTTCTTAATCTTCTTGATCTTGGCGTGATCTAAAATTCTCACCAATTAGATTGAAAGCAAAACTCCTATTTTATCTTGCTGAGATCTTCTTACTAATTAGACAAATTAGATTTAAATCAATTACTTATCTCTGGCTTATCTTGTCGATGAAAAAAATGATAACTACCACTTAACTCTATATTTAGCTTTGTCAGCTAGATATTTTTTTGTTTGTGAACTCAAGTTAATTTCAGTTTAACTCTCTAATAGCGTCGGTCAACACTCTAGTTCTCTTCAGGCTTCTCCGTCGGTTTACACTATGTTTCTGGCCGCCAGGTTTTCTTGTAATTCTGCTCATCGGTAATGCTCATCAATTTTCTTTCTCAGGCAACACTATGACTTGACTGTCGGTGATCTCTATCTGCCGGGTTCCACTAACCGGTTGTGTTTGTAGTCACAATGTGAATGCTTATCTTTTATGCATTACAAAAATCATAATCTTTATCTCTCTGATTCTCTAAAGTCTTTGACACTTTGATTATAACCGATTAGATTATATCAAGTTGACATCAATGACAATACAATCCATTAATTGATTTAATGTCTTGCATTATCCTTCTCTATTTTGGTTATCAAATTAACATCTTCAAACATTTAATCAATTATATCTCATCAATCTCTCCCTTTGGCATTGATGGCAACATACTACATTATCATACTATACTATCACTAATACAATATGAAATATACAATTTCATCAGGCTTTCCTAATGTAACAATTACAAATGACTGGCTCTTGGTAAGCTCAAAAATAGCTTAGATTTGTTTCATGCAGAGTGGTTGTATTCAATCTTTAATCCCTTCACTGGATAGATGTATCATCTGATATCTTTGTTCTGATATGTGCTCTTCCTTGATGGTTCCTCTTCTTGATAATCTCTTTTTCCTTTGACAACAATCTTTCTCTTGTCTAAACTCTCTCCCTTTGTTACTTCTCTCCCTTAGATGGATATATCATATGTAATCAATTTCTCTCCCTTAGAATATTGATTAACTCTTCCTTTTTTATTCTCAGGAAATTTTCTTCATGGATAATGATATAATCTCTCCTTGATGGTAATGAGAACATCTCTCCCTTTTTGTATGATAATGAAATATTTGGTAATGAGAACATCTCTCCCTTTTTGTAGGATAATGAGATATTTCTCTCCCTTTTACAACAATTCCAAACAAAAATACTTCACCTTATTTTATCATCTATATCATCTTCCATCTCTTTTCATAATATATTCCTTGAATTTCCCTATCCATCAACAATACAATGTCTGATTTTCGGTGTAAATATGTACCTTGCAATGTACTGATGTATCTATTGCTGTCTATCTTAGTGTTTGCATCAACATGACTGATCTTCATGTTTGGTATGGGATGATGCAACCTCCTAGTCAGATTACTGACCGATAGAAAAGGGTTGAACCCTTAGTCTCTATCTCAAATACTCAAATGTATCCTTTGGTAATGGCTTGGTGAATATGTCAGCTAACTGTTCCTTTGATTGAACATATTACAGTGTCACTTCCTTTGCTTGCACTTGTTCTCTCAAATAGTGATACTTGATAGCAATATGCTTAGTCTTATCATGCATGATTGGATTCTTAGAAATGTTTATTGCACTGGTATTATCACAAAAGATAATTACTGGTTCAAGGATCTTAATATGCATACCTTCCAGTAATTGTTTGATCCATGCAATATTGGAGCAATTTGCAGCAACAACCACATATTTTGCTTCTGCAGTAGATTGAGATATGCATCCTTACTTCTTACTTATCCATGTGACAAGTCTGTCACCCTTGAAGAATGCTCCTCCAATTGTGCTCTTTCAGTCATCAATGTTTCCAGCCCAATCAACATCTATATAGACTTGTAGCTCAAATTTTCCTTCTCTTTTGTACCATAAGCCATAGTCCTCAGTGTTCTTCAGCTATCTCAGAATTCTTTTGACAAAAGTCATATGTGATTCTTTGGGATTAGCAGAGAATCTTGCAACTATCCCCACTGCATGTGCTATATATGGTCTGGTGTGAACAACATACATCAGTTTTCCAATCATTGATCTATATAAGGTATGATTTACCTTATTTGTCTTGTCTTCTTTTGTTAGCTTGCATCTAGTAGCCATAGGTGTTCCAACTGGTTTGGAATCTTCCATTTTGAATATCTTTAGCACTTCCTTGATGTATTTGGACTGAGTGATGTAAATGCCTACTTCTTGTTGAAGAATCTTTAGACCAAGGAAGAATTTGATCTCTCCAAACATAGACATTTCAATATCCTTTCTTATTTCATCAGCAAAGGATTTGCATAAAAATTCATTTCCCCCAAAAATGATATCATCAACAAAATTTTTAGAAATCAAAGTATTACCATCAGTATCTTCTTTTAAGTACAGATTGCTATTTTCACTTGTTCTAACAAATTTTATGCTAATGAGATATGAGTGAAGTCTTTCATACCAGGCTCTCTGTTCTTGTTTCAATCCATACAAGGCTTTGTGTAGTCTACATACCATGTTTCTCTTGTCTAATTCAACAAACCCTTTTGGTTGTTCAATGTATACCTCTTCCTCCAATATTCCATTTAGGAATGCAGACTTGACATCCATTTGGTATACCTTGAATCCTTTAAATGCAGCATAAGCAAGTAAGATTCTAACTCCTTCTTGTCTAGAAATGGGTGCAAAGGTTTCTCCATAATCAATATCTTCTTCTTGTGCATATCCCTTGCATACTAATCTTTCTTTGCTTCTAGTGACTTCTCCATTCTCATTCAACTTGTTTTTGAATATCCATTTGGTACCGATGACAATCTTGTCATCTAGTCTCGGTACTAGTCTCCATGTATTGTTCTTCTCAATTTGTTCTATTTCCTCATTCATAGCACTGATCCATTCTTCATTCTTAAGCACATTGTTAACAGATTTAGGCTCAAAATCACAAAGTAAACATCTGGTGTTAAGTGATTTACTTCTTGTTCTTGTTCCAGCCTTCTTATCTCCTATGATTTGATTCTATGGATGATGTCTTCTGACATACTTGGCAAGTTTCGGTTCAGCTCTGTGTTCATCATTCTGATTATCTTCTTCACCTTCATTTTCATCTCCATTGTTTGGAACACCATCTTGAGGATTATCTTGATCGTCGGTAATTGCAGCCTGATGCTTGGGTGGAATATTCTGATGCTCAGGAGCGACACACTGTTGTTTGGGTAGAGTGTAAGGTTCTGTATACACAAACCTGTTGTATTCCTCTGGTTCCTTTTTTCTTTCCTTATCATTATTTTCTACAAATTCATCTATTTTCACATTTGCAGTTTCAATGGTTTTGTTAGACGATTTGTTTAGACATTTATAAGCCTTGCTTTTGGTTGAATACCCTAGGAACATACCTTCTTCACTTTTGCAGTCAAGTTTTCCATTTCTATCATCCTTCAATATATAACATTGACTACCAAATTTTAAAGTAACTTACATTGGGTGTACGACCATACCAAAGCTCATAGGGTGTCTTCTTTGTGTCCTTCAATTGTACTCTATTTAGTGTGTAGATAGCAGTACTGACAGGTTCCCTCCATAATGTTTGAGTGATTCTTTTCTCAATCATCAATGTCTTGCACAGTCAACAATTGATCTATTTCTCCTTTTAGCAATTCCATTTTGCTGTGGTGTCCTAGGTGCAGAAACCTGTCTTTTAATTCCATGCTTATTGCAATAGTCGGTGAATTCTCCTCCTCTATCTAACCTTAAGCATTTCAATTTATTTTCACTTTGTTTTTCAACCATTGCTTTCTACCATTTAAACATCTTAAATGCTTCTGATTTATCTTTTAAAAACATGACTGTCATCATTCTAGAAAAATCATCAACAAAGAGAATAAAATACCTATCTCCATAGTAGCTCTTTGTTCTCATCGGTCTGTTGGCAAGTAATCAATTTTTTGTAAATGTGATTTAATTTTTGGTTGTCATTTATGGCAACACATCTAGGTTTTATACCGATTCTAGAAAAGATAAGTTTTGGTGATTCAGAAATCGACTAAGTGTAGAAGCAGAGATACAGAAGTGTTTTGGGTTTTGAATATCAAGATCGATGATTTAGGGAAAGTGAGCTTAGAGGAAGACAGTATGGGATATGTATGACCTCCACCTAAGATTTATTTTGTTTTGGTTGAGTCTACGATGAGTTAGACAGAATTGAAGACAGATAGACTGCAACAGAACAACGAAACAAAGCAGTTTGGCAGTAGCGAAGATTGAGGGAGTATGGCTTGGACTATAGACAATCAAAGTTGTATTTTGGTTGTTTATAACCTCCAAATTGACTATGCAAGAGCACCGAATATGCATTTAGTGTTTACTATATTAAATTTATTTTGTCTTGAAGGCCGACTTAAGTAATATTTGTAATATTCATACTAAGAGCCGACTTTGTAAAGTTGTGAGATATATATGTAAGATCTTTTTGATAAAGGTTGAGATAGTGTTGTAAGAGAGTTTTTTGGATAGTTGGATGAGTTGTTGAGTGAATAGAAGAATAGAGAATGGAAAAGATCAATGAAGAACTATAAAGGAACTATCTAAGCACCATTGTTGCTTGTTTTGTTCATGACCGAGAACACTTTGTAACCTAAAATATATTGTAAGAGCTGTAAGCTCAATTAGCCCCTAATAGGATGTTGTGAACCTTTAACAGGGTTGTTATTCCTCTAACAAGGAAATGTACTATGTAATATTCAACTCCTAATAGGGCTATGTCTCCTTACAGGGACATTATACTTTAGTGCATGCTTGTGGGTAACATCCCCACCAGGGTTTTCCCTTGGCCAGGGTTTCCTCAAAAATAAAATATGATGTTATGAGTATTGTGTCATTTTCTTATGTTCTTTTCTTTACTGCAAGTTTATGGTTGATATATATATGGCTGAAGAATTTATTAAAGTACTATAATAATGATTCATCCCCCTCTCAGTATTATCCAATCCTAACAATTGGTATCAGAGCTTTTGGCCCTTGGAGAGAAATTCTAACAGCTTGAGGGAGATCAAAATGGATTTGGACAATTTGCAAGAAAATTTTGATGCTGCACTTGAAGACCTTGATAAAGCAAAAGAAGAGAATGGAGAATTGAGATTCAACATGCGAAGAGCTGAGAAATTCATAAAGAAACTCAAAGATCAACTTGAGCTTTCCAGAAATCAAAGACATGATCTTGTGGTTCAGATAAAAGAGGATTCAGATGAAGACATTTCAGATAAGGTGAAGCAACTAAAAGAAGAGAATGAAACTTTGAAACTTGAAAATGAGACTATGGATATAGAAATACAGGTATAGAAGGATGCAAAGAAGAAAGTTGAAGAATATTTAAATAGTGCATTAGATCAAATGAAGAATGAGGCTGAAAAATACAATAACAAATACATAGAAATGGAGAAATACAATCAGATTATAAAAGGTGAACTTGTTGAAGCAAAGAATCACATTGAGAAACTTCACACCAAAAGTGATTTGATTAATGAACATAGAGACAAAAAAAAACCTAAGGGTGATATGAATGGTATTGGACTCAATGAAGCTGAATGTTCAAAGAATTAGGAAGAGAAATCAAATGAGAAGATTGATGCTGAGAAACCTTCTATTGAAGAACCTAAAGAACAAATTAGACCCTTTAGAGGTAGATGCTTTGGCTGCAACAGATTTGGACACATGAAGAGAGACTGCAGAGGTAATTCCCCTTTTACAACTTTTTCTGGTTATTGTTTTAACTGTAATGGATATGGGCACAAGAAAGTAGAATGCAGAAAACCTAATCAATCAGGATATAAACAAGATAATGGAAGAGAACCTACAGTGAAACCTACATGCTAAAAATGTAATAAAATTGGACAAATTGCAAAATATTGTAAACTCTAAGTCAATTAGGAAAGAAGACCTCCTATATGTTACAAATGCAATAATCCAAGAAATATAGAAAAATTTTACAGGTAAAATGGATCAGACAACAGAAGAGTACCACCTCTATGAATTCATAGAAGAATGGAGATGATATTGGTAAGAGTGTTGCAGATGTGAAGAGTGATTTTGAAAGTTGTTTCAAGAAAGGAGAAGACAAAAATAGTGGTAAGATATGGAAGATCAAAGAAACTAGTGAGACATCAGTTCAGGGAGAGTCAGTAGAGGCTACTGGATCTTTTCCTGATGGTAGCAAGATAAAATCAACCTAACTGGCCAATCATGGCCTTAGAGGGAGAATTGGATATATATAACATAATATATCCTTCCCTGGAATTCATGGATTGAGCTCATGTGAGCTTGGGTATAATCTTGGCCGACATCATGAAGTATACATCTAAGAGCGCAACATCAGCCGACACACATAGTTTGTTTGCGAGATATAACAGCCGACTAGACATTTTTAAGTGAAAGTGAAATTCATAACTTAACTGGTATAAAGCACCACTTAATGAATTATCTCTTTACCATTTGAGTAAGAGCGAGCTAAGGAAATCATAGAGAAGAGAAGTTCAGATTATTCTACATTGGCTGTGCGTGATCGATTGAAGGATAAACTCAAAATTCAATGAAAGAAAGGTATTTTACATCATCTAGCCATGGATGCACCTATTTTTTTTGATGTTACAGATAGACCTAGGTATAAGTTTAAGAAACATCCATTCAAATCATGTGAAGAGGATCCAAAGGGAGCATTTTCCCAAACCCCATATGGTGTGTTACACATAGAAGATATTAGGGCTTACATACATTGTAAGTATGACATACTGGGAATTGATGATATATCAACTAAGATGGAGTATATGACTGATAAAGGATTCATGAGAGAAGAATAAAAACATATCAATCAACTGAGCATAATGAAAATACTAGATTTATGCGAATTTGATGAAGATGAATGGTTCAAAATACCGTTAAGTAGGGTTCATGATCAGTTTATCTGGATTGGTGATCAACCTATGAAGATTTGTAGTGACCTAATTCGTGAAATCATGGATTGGAAAACACCGGAGTCATCGCTATTACGGATAAACATGTGAAGAAAGAAGTTCAAACCCTAACTCATTCCAAATGGGACAGACAAGCAATGACAGTAAATGACATCTTTCAGCAAGATGTAAGATTGATTGTGATGATACTTGGGTGCAAGTTCTACTATAGTAGCAGACCTAATTCAGTATCTGCTGGAGTCATCATGATGGCATGGAGAATGGTGAAGGAAAATATATAGTATAATCTATGCGAAGTTCTGGCACAACAATTCCTTGAGAATGTGAATCTTGTGAAGAAGGACAAATCAAAAAGCTTCGAGTTTGGTTCATTGTTGATGTACATGTTCATTCATATTGAGCACAAGTTCCCTAGTTTACATCCTAGTGGTTGAAAGTCTGGAGTACCCACTGGCATATTGATTTCACAGAGCTACAAAAGACAAAATGCTACTTGGGTTGATGGTGAATTATCTGGTATGATCAAGATACTACAGACACAAATGAAGACACGATACATAATACATGAAGACATTGTTGAGAAATACAAAGATACAATCTGTTTCATGGTTGAAACTGATTGTGTATGTTTTGAAGCAGTCACACCCAGGAAGAAATGGTGTTACCTCATGGGTTATGAAGTGAGTTCTGAAGTACTTACCATGCAAGTAGAACATGTCCTTGCATCAGAGTTGACATGACAGAGGAAAGATGGGGAACTTATGAAGAAAAGTTAGCAAAAGTGAGAGAAGAAAAGACTAGAGGTCTGAGGAAGAGAAAGATAGAAAATCTTGTACATGATTATAGAGTTAAAATAGGATTGACAGAAGAGGAACTTAAAGAAGTCAAAAAGAAGATTATAGAAAGGTCACTTTGACCTACAAGTGGAAGTACTACAACCCCTCCCACTCCTGAGGTAATCATCGTAGACAATCCACCTCCTCCTCCTCAACAACAAACAACTCAAACTGAAAATGTCACTTCTAGAGTAACTAGATTAAGCATGCATATATCACCTAAAGAGAAGATCACAATAGGAGAAGAGAAGAAAATAGAAAAAAAACATTTGGAAACCTCACTTGAAGATGCTAGAGAAGAGAGCATTAGAGCAAGGCAAATTGGTTACAATTGATAAATATTATAAAAGGTATGAAGAAGCAGACAAACTGAAAATTGAAGACATTGTGATAGAGCACCTAATTACTTTCAAGAAGACACTATTAGAGATTGAAGTAAGCATACCCATAGACCTTTATGGGAGATTGGAAATTAGAAAACATGTTCCACAATTTGAAGATGATACAATGAGAAACCAAGAAATAGATAACATGCAGCCTGTGATATCAGTCCAAGAAAGGGACAAAATATACAAGGAACTAAAACCTCTACTAAGGACCAAGGTGAGATTATTGAAAATCATGGCGAGGAAATATGATGAAGTCACTGAGGAAACTCAGAAGGCACTAGAGAAGATACTGATGAGCACTACTTCTAGCAAGTCCTCACCTCCTAAGACCACATCACCCACACAATTGGGAATGGGTGAGAGATCCATCACTAGATTTCTATGTTTCTGGTGTAGCAGTAACTCTTGACACCTCTCAAGATGAGAAGGACCCTTTTTCAGGGAATATGGATACTTCTATGGAAAATGAGGCAGAACAGAAGAAGGAAGAGGAACATAAGAAGGAAGAAGAACATAAGAAGGAAGAAGAGAAGAAGGAATAAGAAAAGAAGATAGATCAGAAAGAGGATGAAAAGAAAGAGGCAAAAACATCATCCATTTCATTCTTGGCAAGCAGTGATGCAAATGTTGACAATATGGATGAAGTAGAGCTAGTAAAACTGGCATTTACTACTTTGAACAAAGCAAAGGAAAGGTAAGAACAAAAAGGAGACAAGAAGGAAAAGGTAATCACAAGAGAAATTGATAATGTAAAAAAATTGCTTCCAACACCTATTGTTTTCCAGAATAAAGATGACATTGAGAATTTGAGAATCACACTTGATGAATTTGATGGGCACTATGAGAACCTACTGAAGATAGTAGAGGAAAAGGCAGAGAAGACATACTCTGAGAAGAAGCTAACAACAGTCTGCAAATATATAACATGGGATTTAGGCATTGTGAATACTTGCTTGAAAAATGCAAGAAGCTGCATTGGACATGGGAGAAAATTGTTCAGTTATTGCATGAATCCAATAAGGCATATTAAGAATGTAGAAGACATTATTGCCAAAGAGAGGGAAAATCTGAATAGTATGATGGATAGTTGTGAAACATCTTCGCAATCCACAACAGAGCTAGAAAAATAAGTCACAATGATTTTGGCTAAAATCAGTGTACTAGATAATGAGAAAGGGAGAGTATGACAAGGTTCAATTTTCTGAAAAGTATTATCACTCCTATGTTATCAATACTTGAGGTTCATCTCTCAGACTTGGAGAAAGTGACAGATTCGCTAGATAAATATTTGCCCATAGACTTGAAATAATCTGAGACCACATCATTCACATTAGCACAATTTTGTTCAAGACATGGACTGCAGAAGTGAAGATCTTGGAAGATTCCTCTCAGGATATTTTGAAACTTGTGAGCAAGAATTAAACCTTTTGTATATATGCACCTTTTTCATTGTTGTCAAAGGGGGAGAAGATAAAAATAAATATAGATATTATAAGAGAAGAAAAGAACAGAGAAAAGAAAAAGAAAGATTATAGAGGAGACAGATTAGTTGGAAAACTTATTCATTTTTTTGACAAGTGTTTCCATCAATGCCAAAGGGAGAGATTGTTGGCAAGTAATAAATTTTGTGTAAATGTGATTTAATTTTTGGTTTTCATTTATGGAAACACATTTGGGATTCAGACCGATTCTAGAAAAGATAAGGTTTGGTGATTCAGAAATTGACTAAGTGTAGAAGCAGAGATACATAAGTGTTTTGGGTGTCGAAGATTGAGATCAATGATTTAGGGAAAGAGAGCTTAGAGGAAGATAGTATGGGTTATGTATGACCTCCACCTAATATCGATTTTGTTTTTGTTGAGTCTATGGTGAGTTAGACAAAATTGAAGATAGACAAACAACATCAGAACAACGAAACATAGCAGTTTGGCAGTAGCAAAGATTGAGGGAGTATGGCTTGGACTCCAGACAATCAAAGTTGTATTTTGGTTGTTGATAACCTCCACATTGACTATGAAAGAGCACTGACTATGTATTTAGTGTTTACTATATTAAATGTATTTTGTATTGAAGGCTGACTTAAGTAATATTTGTAATATTCAAACTAAGAGCCAACTTTGTAAAGTTGTGAGATATATATGTAAGATCTTTTTGATAAAGGTTGAGATAGTGTTGTAAGAGAGTTTTTTGGACAGTTGGATGAGTTGTTGAGTGAATAGAAGAGAAGAGAATGGTAGAGATCAATGAAGAAATATAAAGGAACTATCTAAGCACCAGTGTTGCTTGTTTTGTTCATGACTGAGAACACTTTGTAACCTGAAATATATTATAAGAGTTGTAAGCTCAGTTGGCCCCTAACAAGGTGTTGTGTGTTGGAATTATTGGAATGATGTACTGAGAGGGGAGGGGTGAATCAATACCTCTAAATTTTTTTTTGTGGTTGGCCCATTAACCTTTGTGTCATCAAATTTGTATATTCCTATCTATCTGTTCATCTTTCTATATGTATGTGAAATCATAACATAAGTTCTTTACATGTGTAAACATTCAAGAAACATTCATGAAAACAAATAACACATAACAAATGATATGATATCACAGAAAACTCCTGTTAGGAAGTAAAAACTACGCTGGGGATGTCTACCCACAAAACTTCACTATCTGTAGATAAGAAGGGATTCTATAAAGGCTTGCAATTGATCACTTCTGATGATCTACCCTGTTAAGAGTATTAGAGTGGAGACCTGTTAGGATCTACTTTGTTTGAAGCTTTAGCAACACCATTAGGTGTGCACTCTTTTAAGAGATTTATCAAAGAACTGTTAAGTCCACCTTCTACAAAAGGATTTTAGTTGTGATACACTTGTTAGAATGCAACTACAATATAAATGTTCATCAGATAGTGAATGCAATCTCTAATTGCTGATAACAGATCCTGTAAAGCTTACAATGTAAATGTAATCACCTTGAGTGATTGAGTGATACCTTGTCTTTTCTTGTTGGTAGCCTTTCTGTGTTCTTGATAACTGATTTGATTTGTTTCTGTACTTTGCATGAATTATCTTCTGCTGTTTAGAATCTCTCCATGGCTACTATCATTTATCAACTAATTACAAGTCTCATGAATTAAAAATGATTGAACATCTATGTATACTAGTTTCTAGCTCTATTCTTGATTCACACTTTTCAAATTAACTCTAGATCCAAGGTTTACAACTTGACCTTGATCTTTAGTTAGATATTTTTTAGATCCGTTAGGATGCTTTAAAACATTCACAATTTGCTTGCTTGGCCTTCAAGTAAAGATTAAAAAAAAATAAAACTCTATAAATAGAATTACAATGTTTTATCTGACATGTAAAGTCAGATCCACTTTTTGCGGGTTCTATAACTGACTGTCGGTTCTGATGGTCAGGCTACTTTGTCAGTTCTATCAGTTTTGTACTCTGTCGGTGTCCCTTAATGAAATTGTTCATTGAGTATGCCTTTTCTTCTCCGTCGATGATGTTCTCAAAACTGTATCGTCAGTAATGCTTGTCATCAGTAATGCTTGTCTTCGGTTTGACTCTTGTCAATGTTTGTCGGGCAATTATATACTTAGAATTTTTATGATAGACATTGTCATCTCGTCGGGTATGCTTGATGTCTGCCAATTATGCTTATACTGATGACCATTATCATGTTTTTCCTTTTAAGTATACTAATGGAAAAACTTAATGTCATCAATCTCCCCCTTTGACATTAGTATCAAAAATTGATATGTGAAACATACTAGATGTATTAGTATGTACACCTATGTATACTTTTTCCTTAGTCATGAAATGACTCCCCCTATGCATATTCTGGTTAGTGTAAGTTTATGTACATATCTATTCTTGTTGTACATACACTATACATATCCTCATATAGTATTTTGTACATATGTATACATTCCTCCTTTTTCTACTAAAGTATATTGTACATATGTATACATTCCTCCTTTTTTGATAATGAGGGCAAAGGTACTTACAACTTTTCAAAAATGTGAGAGTGTGAGGCTTTGATTTCCTCCATCATTCTCTCCCATTTCTCCTTTAAATTCTCAAGATCCATATGCTCAAGTGATATCCTCACATGCATGTCATATATGCTATCTACCACAGACATTTCTAGGGTTGAGATCAGATGTCTTGCATCTGTAATATGTTGTTGCAGAGTGGTGAGGTTTGGCAATATGTGAGCTTGCAACTCTGTAACCTCATTTTTGAATTGTGTCTCTACATCCCATATCTCTTGTCTCAATCTGTTTACCTCTGTGATATTTTCATGATGCAACTTTATTGTGTTTGCATCAGAGGTTAAACTTAGTGCACTAGTTGTTAGATCAAAATCCAGTTGGGACAACTTTTCACTATTTTCTTTTGTGAAATTTTCTAGTGTGCACAATTTCTAAACTAAGGTAACAACTTCAGCAATCATAGGTTCTAATTGAATTGTTAGTTCAGAGAGCTTTATCTTGTTCTCTACCACTTCTTGGCTGATCTTCTCAACTAGTTTATGTTGATACTTCATCTCTACTTATTCTTCCATTGCCTTCTCTGCATCTACATTTTGATTTGTGATGGCGTCGGTAAGAAATTCTATTTTTTCCATGACTGATATGTCATTTTCTATTTTGATATCCGGAACAAGTTGATGTAGAATTCCCCTTGCCTTATCAAGTGCTTGGGCTTCCCTATGTGTCTTTTTCATCTTCTCTTGAATTTCTTTTCTCTGACACATCACTCCAAACTTTTGAAGTGCTTCAGTATCTAAAGTAGATACATCCCACTTGGGTATTTCTATTACCTCATCAAGTGTTACAACCAAGATATCTTTCTTCTTCTTCTTCTTCTTCTTTGGCTGGGAGGCAGATTGGTGTACTACCATTTGTAAGCCTTGAGATTGGATTGACTTTGTAGGTGAGGGTCGAGAAGATGAGGCATCTTGTTGTTTCTGCTCTGAGTCCACCGATTGGTTTTGTGAAGATGTCTCTTCATTGGCCTTGGGTGTATTAACATATTTATCTTCTTTCTCTTTCATGCTTTCATCCTACTTGACTTCTTCACTATTTTCTTTCTCTTCATTCTTTCTCAATGTTTCATCTATTTTATTATCTGCTCCTTTGTATTTTTTAGTAGACACCTCTTGCTGAGTGTCAGTTGCATCCTTCATCTCTGTATCTATATCTTTTTGAGTATCTGATGCATCTTTATTTTTATCATTACCCGTGTCTATGGGTATATCATTATCTTTCTTAGATGATTTCTCCTGACTTGATTCAATGTCAATAGCTTGTATCAAAATTTTCATGTTGGTCGGTGTATTGATCTCTATAGTGTTAATAGTTGTATCTTGTCCGTCGGTATTACCCTATGCAATATAGATATCTTCATCTTTTTGCACTTCTTCTGCAGGGTCTTTTCCATTAGTGTCATTGATGATGTTATCCAACCATGATTCATCATTGATATCATCAGTTATGTTACCTTTTATTGTCAAATCTACTTTGGTAACCTCTTCTTCATTAGTCAAGTCAATATGAATTGGACTTGGTGGAATTTGGCTTTCAACAGTTTGAGTTTTGTCAAGAGTAGTGTCGGGCCATACTTCATCTATAACTTCAGTATGTTTGGGGCTTGCTAGATCACTCTCTTCTTTATCCAATTCCATAGATGAGTCATCTTGTATATCCTTGATGATGATGTTTTCCTTCTCCGGGCTAGCTTCCTTAATGGGCTGGTTAAGTATCTTGCACCACTTTTTAATGTTGTCTTGATCAAGATCAATTAGATTCCCTTTGAGAAATTCATATGCTCTCATTTTTGGTGAGAACTATTTTTCATACTTCTTCATCATCTCATTTATTTCTTCCTTCTTTGAATCTGAAGGCATAAGAGTAACAAGTAATCTTTCTCTTATTTCTTTTTCCTGATGCAGAGAAAATGTCCATCTAGCAGAAAATCTCGCTGATAGTTCCTTAGGAATGTCATATTCTGAGAATTTTAGTGGAACATAATGATGTTTGCACATTTTAACTATAATAGTGTCTTCTATCTTTTTTTGATCCTCTGGGTCAAATTTTAACCATTTCCTAATGTTAGGATCAGAAATAGATGGTGATTGTGAGATGTTCTTACAGATTTCATCAATTGTCTTTGGAATCAAGGGTTCTTTCCCTTTTTGTACATCTATGTCAGCTTCATCCATAGCTGAGTCTTCTAGATCTTCTTTTTTCCTAACCCATTTCCTCCTTTTGGTCTGTATCTCTATTGGTGAGACCAATTTTCTCTTGTAGGTTCTCACTTTACCTTTCTTAAGTGGTGAAGGAGTTGGTTCCTTTGCAGTTTTGCTTCTTGTTCTTGAAGCGGCTATTGTTCTTTCTTTCTTAGGTGGAGGTGGGGGTGATGAATTTAATTGTGTACCCTCTGAATCATTATTTTCTATTTCTTCACCGATAGGTGACTGGCCTTTGATTTGTTCCTCCTTTCCTTCTATTTCCTCTTCACCTTCTTCAGTGACTGCAAATTTCTTGGTTAACTTTTTAACCATTTTTTTCTTCTTGTTTATAATTTTCTTGATAGTAAGATCTGTCTTGATCTTTGGTTTGGATTCTTCATAAGTGCCAAATCTTTCTTTCTTGTTGTCAATTGGTTCATTCAATAGTTCCTTGATGCACTCAGTGGCTTGTCCTATTTTGATCTCATATTCTAAATGTGATAGCCAGGATTTCCTAGGTATTACTGGTTTGATATGGGTAACATCAGTATCTACCATAAAACATATATCCTCTTTGTATTCTTCTATCAAACTTTCAGGTATCCTAGTACTTGCTTGCATCTTTTCTTTAAATACTTTGAAATACTCATTCATTAGGTCATCAAAATCTATTCCTAATGACTCTATATGCTCACATATCTGTATGGTGACCGGTTTGCTTGCATCCCATGCTACTTTGCCTATGGAAGGAAAGTATTATTCAAAGTAAAAGAATATTCACATAATGAGGGAACCAAACTTACAAGTGTTTGTTCTTGAAGATCTTATGGTGTTCATGTTCTCCTAGAGTTGATTCAACAAAATTTATGCAAGATCCATCTTCTTTCCTTGTTTGATGATCTTGTAAGCTGTGCTCATAGCAGTGCTTTCTATGTTGTTCATTTTTTAGGCCTGGAAGATATTGTATCCTACCACACATGCACCAAACTTGAGTTCTTCGTCGGTGATAGTGTTAACCTTGAGACCTCTCTTGTCTGATTTTGCACCAGTTAGCTTTTCCACTTCCTTTAGGGATGGGTGCTTGTGAGCTTGTGGTTTGTCAGTTGTAGGATATCCAGTAACTGCATGAATAACATCCCTTGTTATTCATTTTGGCTTATTAATCCATAATGTCTGGTTATGCATTCTACAGAGAACTATCTGTATCCATTCTGTCTTAAAAACTCTGGGAAATTATAGTGCATTCATGAGACCTTTCACTTCCAGATGCTTGTGCTCTTCTTTTAGGTTTCCAGATTCATCACAAAGTGACCTATAGGCATTGTCTAGGTCCAGATCTCCTAATTCCAAGATCTTGCAATGTATATAGGACCTTATGTCCTCTACCAGAAAAACCCTAGGTGGGATTCTGGAGAATGCTCTGAAATCATCAGGTTGTGATGCGATTTCTGGGTGCAGCTTGTATTTAGGTTCAATACAAGTGCCTCTGCTGATAAGATTGATCATTTTCTTCTTACCCTCTTTCAACTTTTCAACTCTAGAAGTAGATGCCATCATTTTTCAGAAATTTAGGGATTTTTGTAATTTAAACAGTGCAGTCGGTAAATGCAGGTACTTATTGAATCTCTTTGATCGCTCATGAATCCTTTGAGTTGTTTTCAAATCTTGCTAAGGTTGCACTTCAATCTTCTCTCCAATCACTCTGCTTTGCTCTGCTTGGTTGCTCAAAAATCATGGGTGCAAAATGAGTTCTTCCATCGCGCTTTTATAACTTTTGTGCCCTAAGTTGTCATTAATGCCCAACAACTCATCGGTATACAAAGACTGAGTTCTTCGGTTGAGGCATAAGTAACATCTTCGGTGTAGGCGCAAAGTGTTGGGGTTGCTAGAACCTTTGGTGACTTCACTGATGATTGTGGGTAAAATGGCGACACAAATTTTGGTTGTCTCAAGGATTACCAATGTCCATTGGTTTACACTTAGCGACTTGGCTTTTGTGTAATGACCAATACATTTCAGTAAGTAGTGTTAACTTTTCTGTGTGTGTTCACCAATGCTAATTTGTACCCATTAACCGATGGTTGTTTTTCAATAATATTACAAGTAACAATACAGTGCATCTTCAATAATGCTAATTTTGTCTATATGATCAATATGTAAATGGAACTGATGCATAATATAACTTGTTATAATGTAGTTCCATACTTACTTGTGCAATTTAGTTGGAGATAGTGATGCCACTAGATCCATTGGATGGGGCATCATCATTTGTATTACTTGTTCTAGCGCCTTTAGTTTTTGTGGCTTTTACCCACATCTTGTTTCTCATCTTCTTGATGTCATCAATGGTGTTTCCATTGGGATAAGTGCTTATTTTTGTCAGTCGGTCTTTGCAATATTTTATCACGTGTCCAACCTTATGACAATGTAAACATGCCATACCTAGATTGAATCATCCTCTTGGTTTTCTATTCCATTTTCTCATACAAATTGTAGATATATGACCATACCTTCCACATGCTGTGCAATTTACCCATGTGTTATAGTCCCAAAAATATGAGTTACCTACTCTTGTCAGTTTGTAGCCATTATCAGGTTCTTTTGGTGTCCATGCTTTCTTATTCTTTTTCCAGCATTCCTGATATGTATGTCCATTCATTTTGCAGGTAGGACAGTACTTGTCCATGTAGGTTTCCTTCTTTGGATTTGTCATCTTGGATCTGCATTAATATGCCTTGTGTCCTTGCTTGTGACATTTATAACAATTACCAATGAAAGTATATTGTGATTGAGGAATACCTTTCATTTTGTTTCTGCAAATGTTTGAGGTGTGGCCTAGTTTTCCACAATGATTGCATGACATCTTCTTGGTTCTTGGAGTTGCATAAACATTCCTTTGATCTGATTAATTAGATGATTCTCCATTGTCGGTGTACCCTATTCTTGTGTAGTTGTTGACTCTTCTTTGACCATCAAGGAAATCATCCATTCTTTTATTTCTATCTTCAGCTTTCTTGATCAATTCATTGTGTTGATTCTGAATTTTGACTTCATGCTTTAGTTTCTCATTCTCTTCCCTTAGCTCGCCGATGATCTATATTCTTTCAATGAGTTCAGTATTTAATCTGTTTGCCTCTTGACTCATAAGAATAATCTAGTTAGTAATCTCATGGTGATGATTAATAAGTCTTTGAATCTCTGATTCTTTTTCTTGTAGCTTCTCCGTAATTTTCCTCCTATCACTAGTAGCCAATGTTATCTTTGATTCAAATTTTCTTGAATCATTCATGACATCAATCATTTTTACCATCTGAGTCTCTTGACCGATTTGCAGCATTTTGATTTTCTCTGTCAGATATAGATTGACTTCTTGTAGACTTGTGATCTCTTCTACTGATGTGTCTGAAGCTTTGCTTGTTGATGATTCAACATAGTTGAAGTATTCTAGGATCTCCTCTTCTTGATAATATTTTTCATTAAGCCTAGTTTCCATGATCTTTCTTTCATCAAGCAACTTTCTCATGCTTACTCTCGCCTCTTTATACTGCTCATAGTAAATCAGAATTTGTAATTGCTCATTCTCAATAGTCTTGTCCAGTCTATACTTTTCCATTGTGCTGATCTTTTCTCTTAAGTCTTTAAGCTTTTCAAGAAAGAGACTTAGCTCTGATACCAATTGTTGGAATTATTGGAATGATGTACTGAGAGGGGAGGGGTTAATCAGTACCTCTAAAATTTTTTCTATGGTTGGCCCATTAACCTTTGTGTCATCATATTTTTATATTCCTATATATCTGTTCATCTTTCTATATGTATGTGAAATCATAATATAAGTTCTTTACATGTGTAAAAATTCAAGAAACATTCATGAAAAAAAATAAGTAGAAAACTCTTGTTAGGAAGTAAAAACTGCGGTGGGGATGTCTACCCACAAAACTTCACTATCTACAGATAAGAAGGGAGCCAATAAAGGCTTACAATTGATCACTTCTGATGATCTACCTTGTTAAGAGTATTAGAGTGGAGACCTATTAGGATCTACTTTGTTTTAAGCTTTAGCAACACCGTTAGGTGTGCACTCTGTTAAGAGATTTATCAAAGAACTGTTAAGTCCACCTTCTACAAAAGAATTTTAGTTGTGATGCACTTGTAAGAATGCAAATACAATATAAATGTTGATATGATAGTGAATTCAATCTCTAATTGCTAATAACAAATCCTGTAATGCTTACAATGTAAATATAATCACCTTGAGTGATACCTTGTCTCTGCTCGTTGGTATCCTTTCATTGTTCTTGATAACTAATTTGATCTGTTTTTGCACTTTGGATGAATTCTCTTCTACTGCTTAGATGATCTCCATGGATTCTATCATTTATCAACTAATTACAAGTCTTGTGAATTACAAATGATTGAACATCTATTTATACTAGTTTCTAGATCTATTCTTGATTCACGCTTTTCAAATTAACTCTAGATCCAAGGTTTACAACTTGACCTTGATCTTTAGTTAGATATGTTTTAGATCTGTTAGGATGCTTTAAAACATTCACAATTTTCTTGCTTGACCCTCAAGTAAAGATTTAAAACAAATAAAACTTTATAAATAGAATTATAATGTTTTATCTAACGTGTAAAGTCAGATCCACTTTTTGCAAGTTTTGTAACTGACTGTTGGTTCTGATGGTCGGGCTGCTTTGTTAGTTCTATCAATTTTGTACTTTGTCAGTGTCCCTTAATTGAACTGTTCATCAGGTATGCCTTTTTTGCTCTGTCGGCGATGTTCTCAAAATTGTATCATCGGTAATGCTTGTCGTCGGTTTGACTCTTGTCAATGTTCATCTGGCAATTCTATACTTAGAATTTTTATGATAGACATTGTCATCTCATCGGCTATGCTTTCTATCCACCGGTTATGCTTATACCGATGACCTTTATCATGTTTTTCCTTTTAAGTATACTAATGACAAAACTTAATATCATCAGTTGTGAACCTTTAATAGGGTTGTTATTCCTCTAAAAAGGAAATGTACTATGTAATATTCATCTCCTAACAGGGCTAGGTATCCTTATAGGGACATTATAATTTAGTGCATGCTTCTAGGTACCATCCCCACTGGGGTTTTCCCTTGGCCATGGTTTCCTCGAAAACAAAATATGGTGTTATGAGTATTGTGTCATTTGCTTATGTTCTTTTCTTTACTGCAAGTTTATGGTTGATATATAAATGGTTGAAGAATTTATTAAAGTACTATAATACTGATTCACCCCCCCTCTTAGTATTATCCAATCCTAACACAGTCCACATAGATTTGTATGGACTAATTCTAGAATTGCAGTAGATGTATGGGTTTTGCTCTTGAAACTAGACTTTGTCATCTTACCTTTTTGACAATTCTTGCACATGATATGCTCATACTTAGTCATTTCCAGTAAGCCTCTAACATTCCTTTTGTTGCTTATCCTTATCATGTTGTCAAAGTTCACATGACACAATCTTTTGTGCCACAACCATAAGTCTTCATTTCTAGTCATTAAACAAGTGGTCTTAGTGTCATCAAGATAGAAAAGGTTACCTTTTGTCTTCTCACCGGTACAAATCAACTTTCCTGATTCATTGAAGATCTTTGCCTTCTTATTTCAAATGCTACTCTGTGGCCTGAATTGTTCAACTGAGAAACACTTAACAAATTGTAATTCAATCCTTTAACCCAGTAAGAATTTTCAAATTTTATTTGATTATTCAACATTATGGTTCATTACCTTCAATGGGACAAGGTGTATCATTTCCCATTCTCACTGAACCACCACTATAGTATTCAAAAGTCTCAAAATTTTGTTTATCACCGGTCATATGGTGAGTGCAACCACTATCTATGATCCAGACATCATTTTTACTAAATTTAGATATGAGTGCAATTTCTACATACCTTTCTTCATCTTCATCTGAATCATCCTTCATGGCTACAAATACCATCTCGATGTCTTCTTCTGATTCAGTGTCAGTGTCATCAGCTCTATTCTCAACTAGGTAACAAGCTTTCTTCCCTTTTTCCTTTTAGTCTTGGGTATCTCTCTTATCAAATTGTTGGTTGCTTCGGTAATCTCTATGTTCACCTTTATCAAAATTATTCTCATAAGGTCTGTCATTTCCTCTGTCATCTTTTTGTCGGTTTGGACATCTTGTAGAAAAGTGTCCAACCTCTTTACAATTGGTAATTTACCTTTGTATTTGCCTTTGCCTCTGTGTAATCTTCTATCCATTAGTGCTTCAATCTCATCAAGTCCTTGATCCTCATTATCACTGTCATTATCATTTCTAACATGTCTATGACTTGAGTTACTTATCTTTAGAGAAGATTTGAATGTAGATTCTATGGATGGTAAGACACTATTGTCAAAGTTATTCATCTCAAATAAAATTATTCTACCAATCAGACTATCTAGAGTAACTGTATTGTTTGCAACTGCTCTCATTTCTTGAACAAAAGAAACTCTAATAGCATAAACAGGAAATAACGTTCTTAAGATTTTTCTTACCACTGTCTCCTCTTCAAGTACACCTCCAACTCCTCGAATAACATTTAATACCTCTTTGAGTCTACAGCTATATTGAGTAATTTTTTCTCCTTCTTTCATCCTTAGGTCATCAAACCTCAATCTTAGGCTTTCTACCTTTTCTCTGAGTACATTGGCATCTCCTCCATGTACAAGCTTCAAATTATCCCACATTTTCTTTGTAGAGGTGTAGGTTTTGATATCTTAAAACTCAACATCGGAGAGTGATGATGCAAGTTCTATCACCATGCAGTTATGTTCATGCTTGACTCTTAATTGTTCAAGAGTATGAGGTCCTGTAGGAAAAACATATTTAGTATCTAAGTATTGAACACTATCATTTCCAATACCTAATACGTGGAGTCTTATTCTTCTTTTCCATGATGCAAGGTTGTCTTTATTCAGCTTGGGCACATCTCGTTTGTTCATCTTGTGATCTTATGCTTGAGCTGTTAAACTCACTTTCTAAGCACACAAGCTCTGATACCAATTGTTAGTAATAACTGAGAGGGGGTAGGGGGGTGAATCAGTGGCCTCAAAAATATTCCAATAATCAACCCTTAAAACTTAGTACCACAAAATTATACCTCTAGTTATCTTCAGTCCTATAAGATGAATGCCTCCAAATACTTATATCAATTTACTATTGCTCGAAATGCTTTGTAAAAACTTCTACTGTAGATTTACCAAATAACTGTCTATTAATTTACCAAAAGACAATAAATTATCTAGAGTATACTGATCAATCCATTTAAGTTAAGTGTAATGCAAAAAACTAAAGTAATGACTCACAAACACATTGACACATGGATTTTTAACGTGGAAATCCTGTTAAGGGAAAAACCACTTGGGACTGGTAACCCAAAATTTTCACTCTTCTGAAGTGAGCTCGGTGAAGAGCCAACCCTGTTAAAGGTTACAAACACACTATTAGGTGTGAAATTGTTAGAGGATTTAAAATTTTAGTCTGTCACTTGATATCGGGCATCTCTATGCTACCATCCTTGATCAAACACTCACTTGGCCATCAATAGGTATCTAGCATCTCATGCTATCTTCACGATCAAACTTTTTGATACTCTATTAGATGTATCTCAATATAGAAAAGATCTTTAAACACTGATCAGTTAAGAGACTTTCTGAATCAATGGTTAAACTGAAATGGTATGATCTGTTCACATATACAACTTATACTTGCATATTTTCAGATCTATTGTAATCTCACAATACTATTCTGATAAATATAACTCTGTTTATACCTTTGCTCCACTTTTATTCTACTCGATGATGTTGTTCTTTGTTACTCGGTGTCTCCATAATTATTTATCTCTTTCCTTAGCTTGTTGATCAACACTATATGAAGTTGTTCTTCATCAGTTTCTCTTCAACATCCTCTTGTTTATTCCTTCACCCACACCAATTCGTAATGAATTGAGTTGTCTCTTTATAGACATGATATCATCGTTGTTAGGTTCTTGATCTTCTTGATCTTGGCATGATCCAAAATTCTTGCCAATTAGATTTAAAGAAAAAATCTAGTTTTATATTGCTAAGATCATCTTGCCAACTGGACAAATCAGCTTTAAATCAATTACTTATCTCTGGCTTATCTTGTCGACGGAAACAATGATAACTACCAGTTAACTCTATATTTAGCTCTGCCAGCTAGATATTTTTTCATTTCTGTACTTCAGTTAATTTCAGTTTAACTCTCTGATAGCGTCGTTCAACACTCCAATTCTCCTCGGGCTTCTCCGTTAGTTTACACTATGTTTCTGGCCGTCGGGGTTGCTTGTGATTCTGCTCGTCAATTTTCTTGCTCGGGCAACACTGTGACTTGAATGTCGGTGATTGGTGTAGGGAACCTCCATTTTTGTTGTGTTTGATGTGATTTAGGGTTAGGTTAGGTGTTTAGGATGAGTGACAATAAGGTCCACTAGGGTGGATCCAATTTATGGTCATTTCCATGTTTGTAAGAGCCAAATGAGCTCATGAGGGATATTGTGGTCATTTTGACCTAGAAAGCCAAAATGTGTTATTTTTGTGTACCTTAGGATTAGAGTGCGTCTTAGGACCCTAAATGTCCTTATGATGGTCATATAAGTCAATCATGACCATCGAGTTGACTAAAGAAGTCAAAATGCACAAAATGGGAAAGTTGTTAGCAACATTGAAAAGTTGCTTGAGCAACTTTTGCAACTTCTTGACAAGAAGTTGAAAAATCAAGATGGAGTGGTTGTAACTGATCATGCTTGGTATATTAGCTTGGATTTGATGTTTTTGTAAGGTTAATGAAATTTTGAATTGCAGAACTTGTTTTTGGTACTTTTGTATGGATTCCTGTGACTGTATTTTTGTAATCTGCATTGTCTTCTTACTCCTGTACGGCTGTGTACAGATTGGGAAAGGAGATTGGACCCCATGGGGGTGTAGTGTTTTCAATTAGATTTCTTATGCAATAGGTATTTTTATTTCAAGTTCATTTAGTGTAAGTTATAGAGTTTTGTAAGTCACTGGTCTGCAAGTGACCTTTCCAGTGTTGCAGAGTTAGAAATGGCTCTAACCTAAGAACCCACCAGTGGAATTGACTAAAAGCATGGGCTAAGTAGGGTTAGAGTCTGTAAATAGGTTTTTTTTTTTCATTTTGATTGTTTCAATGGATTTCCTAGACCAAATGGGAAGCCCTATGGCTGACTGTTGAATACAGGTGAGCCTGGATAGGGTGAAGAAGGATTTGGTTCGAGCACCCATGATCTTGGGGAAAATACTTAGAGGCATTTGAAAAATCCCTAGATAGTCTCCTTGAAGGATTAAAAGGTGGGAGGAGGTGAAATGAGGTTTTGAGATCAATTTGGTGACAATTGATCAAGACTGTTCCAGAGGCCTAATTAATAGGCTGAAAACTAGGGCCTATTAGAAACTAGGGTTGTGGGTGCATCCAGTAGCTAAGCTTTTGGAATCTGATAGAGTTGATAGAGACTTTGAAGATTTTCAAGGTCTTCTATGGGGTTTTTTGGTGGATTTGGGAGCATTAGGCCAAAACCTATGAAATCAGACCTACTAGGAAACAAGCCAATTAGGCCTCCTAGTGAATTTGATGCCAAATGAATTGGTAAAGTGTCTAGAAGTGTGGGAAAGGGTTATAAAGACCTATGAAAGGGAAAATAACATAGAAAATAGTCTAAGTGAATGTACGAGGAGATCCTAAGAAGGGTTTTTGGATTCTAGAAGGAAATCTAGTGAAGAAGCCTAGGTAATTGAAGAGCTAGTTGGACTAGTTGTACCTAGAAGTGTTAGAAACTTCAACCTATCAACTATACCTTGGAGGAGAAGTTGATAGTGAGGATCTTAGAGGTCCATCTTGGAGAAGAACACAAGAAGAGATAACCATTGGATGGTTAGGAGAGATTAGTAGTGTTTTGGAGGAAAGAAATCATTAGAGTACCAAACCCTTGGCATTAGAGTGGTATCAGAGCCATAATTTCTTGAAGTTTGTGTATGTCTAAAGGGGATGAGAGTCAAGAGGTTGAAAGAATGCCTCCTAAGGAAATGAGTAGGGATTCCATTGTGGAATTGGTTCAGGGCCTCTTGGAGAAGGCTAGTGTATCTGAGAAAAAGAGTAAAAAGAAGATCACTGAATGGGGAGATGAGAGTGATGAGGATGTTGAAAGTTAGACAGAAGAGTCATCTAACAAAGGTAAAGAACCTAAGATGGATAAAGATCAAAATGTATTCTTGGATGCCTTTAAGTCCATTAACAAGGATAGTATGGAACACATACCCTATTACTATGGAAACCTGAATGGAGAAGAGTTGTTGGATTGGCTAGAGGCCATAGACAATCAATTTGTCTATAAAGAAGTATCAGAGGAGAAGAGGGTTAGCTATGCTAATGCTAGACTCAAAGGATCTACATTGGTGTGGTGGAACATGATGAAAGATCATAGGGTAACCAGTGGAAAGAAGATGATAGTTTCTTGGGAGAGGATGAAGATTAGATTGAGGGCACAATTATTGCCTACTGACTATGAGATTTAGATGTACCAAAAGTTGTAGAACTTGAGAGAAAAGGAGATGACAGTGAGTGCCTATACTAAGGAGTTTCACAAACTGAGCCTAAGGGCTAGGAGACAAGAAGAAGAAATGGAGAAGGTGGCAAGTTATCTCAATGGGTTGAGACAAGGGATACAAGATGAAATTAGCATGATGGCTCCTGACAGTATGCACAAGTGTTTTCAGTTAACCTTGAGATAAGAGGATAAGGCTAGAAGGAGTAATGAATTCCATTAAAGAGGAAGAAGTGGTAACAATAACAGAGGTTTCAGAGGTAGGATTAATTTTGGTAGACGAAAATCCCAAATAGACCAGAGGAGAATTAGTCTATGGGTAATAGTGGAGGTAATCAGTTCAGAGGATATTTTCAAAGAGGGGGATATAGAGGAAGAGGACCACCAAGAGGTAGGTTTTAGTCTCAAGGAAGATCTAATTCACTCTTCACTGGTAGATGTTATAACTGCAATCAAGTGGGTCACACATTGGGTAGATGTCATGAAAGGATACCTCATCTTCTATGGGAGATCTAAGGAATCAGTTGGTACAAGAGGATGATATACAAAGTGTCACTCCTCCCATTTCAAAGGAAGGGCCAGTAATGGATGGAGAGAATCTAATGCTAAGAAGAACTTTGTTGAAGGTTCCTAGTACTACAGAGCCACCTCAAAGGAAGAATTTGTTTAAGACAACTTGTAGGTCTCATGGAAAGATTTACAAAGTGATAGTGGAATCTGATTCCACTGAGAATATAGTGTCAACAGAGATGGTAGACAAACTGAAGCTTAGAAGGATACCTCATACCACACCCTATAAACTTTCATGGTTAAACAAGGGTCAAAAAATAGTGGTAGATGAACAAACCTTGGTGGAGTTTGAAATAGGTGAGTATAAGGACAAGGTCCTATGTGACATATTTCCCATGGATGCATGTCACCTTCTTTTAGGGTGTCCTTGACAATATGATTTGAAGGCCATCCATGATGGAGAAAGGAACAACTATGTTATCACCAAGCTAGGGAAGAAGTTTCAAATGGATCCATTGCAGGAACCTAATGAGGAGAAGCATGTGGGAACCAGTGTGATGCTCTTGAGTGGAAAGGAGTTTCTAAAAGCTATGATGAAGGAGAAAGGAGTCTGTTGTGTAGTGATAGTGAAGCCAAAGGAGGAGACCAAGGAGAAAGCCAACATGCCACCAAAGATACAAGCATTGTTGGAAAAGTATCATGACATAGTGGATAATGGTTTTCCAAGTGCATTACCACCCATGAGGGATGTGATTCATCAAATAGACCTCATACCTAGAGAAATTTACCAAACAAAGCAGCATATAAGATGACACCAAGTCAAAATGCAGAGATAGAAAAATAGATTCAAGATTTGTTGGAAAAAAGGACTAATAAGGAAGAGTTTGAGTCCTTGTGCTGTGGCATCTGTCCTTGCACCTAAGAAGGATGGAAAATGGAGGATGTGTATGGACTCCAGGGCTATAAAAAAGATTACAATCAGATATAGATTCCCAATGCCCCAGATTGAGTTAGGCCTGGTGATGAGTGGAAAATAGCCTTCAAGGGCAATGAAGTGATGTATGAGTGGCTAGTAATGCCCTTTGGCCTAACTAATGCACCTAGCACATTCATGAGGCTCATGAATGAAGTGCTAGAAGATTTTATTGGTAAGTTTTTAATATTATATCTTGATGATATTTTGATTTTTAGCAGGTCGAAGGAGGAGCATATGAAGCATTTGGAGATGGTCTTGAGGAGGCTACATCAAGAGAAGTTGATGATCAATCAAGAAAAGTGTGAGTTCCTAAAAAATGAATTATTTTATCTTGGTTTTGTGGTTGCTAATGGATGTATGAAGATGGACCCTGATAAGTTTAAGTCAATATTGGAATGGCCTATACCTAGGTCCATAGGGGATGTTAGGATTTTTCATGTATTGGCCTCCTATTATAGGAAATTTGTAAGAAATTTCAGTCATGTATGTGCCCCTATTGTCAACACTATCAAAGGGGGAATCGAATGCCAGTTTAAGTGGACTATAGAAGTAGAATAAGGGATTGAAATGTTGAAAAAGAGGATAGTAGAGTTACCTACACTTAGGTTTCCCAATTTCAATAAGCTATTTGTGGTGGAGTGTGATGCTAGCAAGCTAGCCATTGGAGCAGTGTTAAGCCAAGAGGGACACCCTGTGGCATTCTTTCAGAGAAGTTAAATGAGGCCAAACAAAAGTACTCCACCTATGATTTGGAGTTGTATGCTATGGTACAAGCCCCTTAAAAATGGAGACACTATCTCCTACCTAGGGAATTTGTGGTCTACACTGATAATCATGCTCTAAGTTTTTGGAATGGGCAAGAAAAACTGAATTAGAGACATGTAAAGTGGGTAGAATCTCTACAAGCTTATAAATTTGTCATAAAGCATAAGAAAGGGGTTAGAAACAAGGTTGTAGATGCTCTTAGTAGAGTATTATTAACCATACAGGAGATACAATTACAAAGTGTAGGGATGGATGATTTGAAAGACCTCTACAAAGAGGACAAATATTTCAAAGATGCCTATGAGGCATGTGTGAAGTTCCAACAGGGATTTAAAGTGGAGTTCACTGATTTTATGTTGTAGGAGGGTCTATTTTTCAAAGAAAATCTAATGTGTATACCTCAATGCTCAAAGAGGGAGAACATTGTGAAGGAGAAACACCAAGGAAGCTTAGGAGGCCACTTTGTAGTGGATAAAACATTGGAGCAGGTGAATAGGCATTAATTTTGGCCCAATTTACAGTCAGATGTTAGGAAATTGGTAGAACAATGTCATATTTGTCAGAGGGAAAAAGGAAAAATTAGTAACAGTGGGTTGTACCAACCCCTATCCATACCCCAAAGGCCTTGGGAGTGTCTAAGTATGGACTTTGTTTTAGGGTTACCAAAGACACCAAGGGGTCATGACAGTGTATTTGTGGTAGTGGACCATTTTAGAAAAATGGATCACTTCATTCCATGTAAGAAAACCAATGATGCTTCTCAAATTGCAGGTCTATTCTTCAAAGACATTGTAAGGATCCATGGATTGCCACTGAATATAGTAAGTGACAGAGATAGTAAGTTTGTGGGTCACTTCTGTAGGACCATTTGGAAAATATTGGGTACAAACTTGTCTTTCTCTTCAGCCTACCATCCAAATTCAGATTGGTAAACAGAGGTAGTCAATAGGTCACTTGGGAACTTGCTAAGATGCTTGACTAAGCAACATGGACAGTCATGGGATCACATCATAGGGTAGACAGAATTTTCCTATAATGAATCCATTAATAGGAGTACTGGTAAAAGCCTCTTTGAAGTAGTATATGGGGTCAATCCTAGAGGGATATTAGAGTTGAGGGATCTTAGTTTGAAGGACAAAAGGAGTGCACAAAGGGAGTCATTTGCCGAACAGATGAAGGAGCTTCATGATCAAGTAAACAATACTTTACAAAAGAAAGTAGAGAAGTATAAGTCCAAGGCTGATCAGAAAAGAAGGGATTTGCAGTTCAAGGTGGGAGATCTAGTACTTTCCTACCTTAGAAAGGAAAGGTTACCCAAGGGTCAGCCAACTAAGCTACTCATGAAGAAGATAGGACCATTGAGGATTTTGGATAAGTATTGCAAGAATGCCTATGAGGTGGATTTGCCTCCTGATTTGGGGATTTCACCCATTTTCAATGTTTGTGACCTATATCCCTACAAGGGACCATCTCTAGACATAGGTTAGCACACTCTTCCAGATTTAGGGGATGATGATTAGGTGAAAGACTTGCCTACCCCAATGACACTGAAATTGGAAAGTATATTGGATTCTAAAGTGATCATGAAGACAAGGAAGGGTAACTAAAAGGAGTACCTCATCAAGTGGCAGGGACTACCTGAAGCTGATGCCACTTGGATGACAGAGCTAGACATTCTAAAACATGAGGTCACCATTGAAGACCTCCTAACTCAAGGGACTTGAAATCTTTGTCCCATGGGAGTATGGTGCAGGGAACCTCACTTTTTGTTGTGTTTGATGTGATTTAGGGTTAGGTTAGGTGTTTAGGATGAGTGAAAATAAGGTCCACTAGGGTGGATCCAATTTGTGGTCATTTCCATGTTTGTAAGAGCCAAATGAGTTCATGAGGGATATTATGGTCATTTTGACCTAGAAAGCCAAAACATGTTATTTTGTGTACCTTGGGATTAGAATGTGTCTTAGGACCCTAAATGTCCTAATTATGGTCATAGAAGTCAATCATGACCATCAAGTTGACAAAAGAAGTCAAAATGCACAAAATGGGAAAGTTGTTAGCAACATTGAAAAGTTGCTCGAGCAACTTTTGCAACTTCTTGACAAGAAGTTTCAAAATAAAGTTGGAGCAGTTGTAACTGATCATGCTCAGTATATGAGCTTGGATTTGATGTTTTTGGAAGGTTAATGAAGTTTTGAATTGCAGAACTTGTTTTTGGTACTTTTGTACGTATGCCTGTGACTGTATTTTTATAATCTGCATTGTCTTCTTACTCCTGTATGACTGTGTACGGATTGGGAGAGGAGATCGGACCCCATGGGGGTATAGTGTTTTCAATTAGATTTATTATTCAATAGTTATTTTTATTTCAAGTTCATTTAGGGTAAAGTTATAGAGTTTTGTAAGTCACTAGTCTGCAAGTGACCTTTCCAGTGTTGCAAAGTTAGAAATGGTTCTAACCTAAGAACCCACCGATGGAATTGAATGAAACCATGGGGGAAGTAGGGTTAGAGTTTGTAAATATGGTTTTTTTTTTCATTTTTATTGTTGCAATGGATTTACTAGACCAATTGGGAAGCCCTATGACTGACTGTTGAATACAGGTGAGTCTGGACAGGGTGAAGAAGCATTTGGTTCAAGCACCCATGATCTTGGGGAAAAGACTTAGAGGCATTTGAAAAAGCCCTAGATAGTCTCCTTGAAGTATTAAAAGGTGGGAGGAGGTGAAATTAGGTTTGGATATCAATTTGGTGACAATTGATCAAGACTGGTCTTGAGGCCTAATTAATAGGCTGAAAACTAGGGCCTGTTAGAAACTAGGGTTGTGGGTGCATCCAGGAGCTAAGATTTTGGAATCTGATAGAGTTGATAGAAACCTTGAAGATTTTCAAGGTCTTTGGTGGGGTTTTTTGGAGGATTTGGGAGCATTAGGCAAAAACCTATGAAATTAGACCTACTAGGAAACAAGCCAATTAGGCCTCCTAGTGAATTTGATGCCAAATGAATTGGTAAAGTGTCCAGAAGTGTGGGAAAGGGTTCTAAAGACCTATGAATGGGCCAAGAACATAGAAACTACTCTAAGTGAATGTATTTGGATATCCTAAGTAGGGGTTTTGGATTCTAGAAGGAAATCTAGTGAAGAAGCCTAGGTAAATTAAGAGCTAGTTGGACTAGTTGTACCTAGAAGTGTTAGAAACTTCAACCTATCAACTATACCTTGGAGGAGAAGTTGATAGTGAGGATCTTAGAGGTCCATCTTGGAGAAGAACACAGGAAGAGATAACCATTGGATGGTTAGGAGAGATTATTAGTGTTTTGGAGGAAATAAATAACTAGAGTACTAAACCCTCTGCATTAGTGATCTCTATCCGTCGGGTTCCACTGACCGTTGATGTTTGTAGTCACAATGTGAATGTTTGTCTTTTATGCATTATAGAAAGCATAATATTTATCTCTCTGATTCTCTGAAGTATTTGACATTTTGATTATAACCGATTAGATATATCAAGTTAACATCAATGACAATATAATCCATTAACTGATTTAATGTCTTGCATTATCCTTCTGCATTTCAGTTATCAAATTAACATCTTCAAACATTTAATCAGTTACATGTCATCAGAAAGAATCTAGAGATTGTGGATCTTGCATGTATGAGGACTGTTCCATAATAGATTTTGAATGTATTGGTCATAACTGGGAAGACCTTATAGCCTGACATGTATAAAGTTTGATAAATAAATCTAAAGTATCTATATTTCTTCTCTCCTTCTCTGTGTTTGAGATTCTAAGTTGTGATTCTACAAGCAGGTTTGGTATTTTGGAGTGCCTTTGGCACCAGGTACTAACCCTCCTTGCATCAATATTTAGTGTTTCATTTATTATTTGATAATATTTTTTTTAGTGTTATTTTATATTGGTAGTTATATAATATATTATTAATATTTGATGTTATAATTATTTAATGTTTTTATATTATATTATTATATAATATTAGATATATGCATAGTATTAAATATTTAATATATTATCTATTATTTTTAATATAAAAATATTTAATATATGATAATATTATATAATATTTTATAATACATGATAATATTAATAGTTATAATATATTAAATATTCTATAATATAATATTGGAGAGAAGGTTCTAAGGACCCTGGAAAAGAAAAACCTTGTTGGAGGTTTGAATGATTGTAATGTTAATTTTGATTTCTCTAAGCATTGCATTTTTGGATATCAAAACCACATTCAATTTTATTCAAGTTCTCATAAATCTTGTGGTGTTTTGGATCTTATTCATTGTGATGTGTTTGGTACTATATATGTTCCTTCCATTGGAAAATACACATTATGTTTCATTTATTGATGATCATAGCATAAGGAATTGAATATTTTTTATAGAGTAGATATGATGTTTTCAACGAATTTTAAAAACTTAAAACAATGGTTGAATTGCTAGAAGGAAAATAAAATGTTTGCGGACTGATAATAGCAGTGAATTTTTCTCTAACGATTTCAGTAGATTCTATAAAGATTGAATCAATTATAGACACAAGACAACTCTATATTATCCATAAGAAAATGGAGTTTTAGACATGATGACCTAGACATTAATGAAGAAAGCTAGGAGTGTGTTGAGTGGCGTTGGCCTCAAACAAATATTTTGGGCTTAAGTTGTTGTCAATGCTTTCTACCTGATTAACAAGTCTCCTACATCAACTCTTGGCTATTAAAAACCTATGGAGGCATAGTTGGTTCATAATTCTTGATTGAGACATCTTAGAGATTTTGGTTGTGGGCATACACATATATGCCAAAGGAGAAGTGAACAAAGTTGGAGAACAAGTTTTTCAAATGTATCTTCATTGATTACATTCATGGTGTGAAAGGATACAAGATTTGGGACCTTGTTGTACAAAATCCAATATATATTACAAGTGTTATTTCCAGAGAAACTAAACCTTATATTATATTGTAGATTGAATAAAATAAAAAAAGAAGATGTGATTCAACTACCCTCTATGCCTGAGAAAATTGAATCAAGGCCCCAAGATAGACAAGAAGTTAAGGAGAATTCATCTGGCCTTAAATATTGAAAAGAGGAGGAAGAACCTCCAACTCAACTCAAGTTTGAAGGTGTACAAGGAAAAGACAACCATTTAAATGGAATTCTCCTGATTATTGGAGATGTATTTTTTTTAAATATTAACATGGATGAACCTAGATTTGCAGAAGAGGAATTAGGTATGAATGATGCAAAATCCTAGAAGATTGCTATGGATGAAGAAATGGAAGATTTAAAAAGAATGACATATGAGATCTTGTACCATTCTCTAAAGGACACAAACTTGCTGGTTTCAAATGTGTGTTCAGGAAACTGATTGGTTTAGATGGAAGCTTGGAGAAGCAAAGAAATGTTGGTTGTGAAAGACTATCCTCGAGTTGAGGGTGTTGATTATGGTAATATATTCTCTTTCATTGCAAAATGACATCCATTATAATTTTTTTCTTTCTATTTTTGTTGCTTATGATATAGAGGTTGAGAAAAAGTAATTTGGTTTGCAAATTAAAGAAATATGTGTATGACCTCAAGCAGAGTCATAGGATGTAGTACTAGATATTTGATACATATGTGTTGAGTTTGATATTTGAGCGTTCTAAATGAAATCATTTTTTTGTATTATAATCTAATGGTGGTCATTTCTTATACATTACATTATATGTTGATGACATTTTGTTCATTAGTAAAGGGAAAGTTATTCTTGTAGAACTTACGTCATCGCTTATTGATAAATTTTAAATGAAATATCTTGGCGTAGCTAAACACATTATTGGGATAGAAATTAGAAGATATAGAGTGAATAGAAAGTTGTGGCTAGGCCAAAGTAATTAAGTGAACTTAGTTTTTTTGACCTTATGGCAAGACTTGTTGTCAATTAGTGCCAAAACACTTAGTCATTATAGTGTTGACCAAGCCAGCAACTTGAAGTGCAACCCGAGCAGTTGTAGTGTAACCCGAGCAGTTACAGTGTCGACCGAGAAGATAGTGGCAATCAGTATCACCTAAGTCACCAGTATTACCCAAGTTGCAAATTGGCTCCGAGTGATCAATGTGACCCAAGTACCCAGTGTATCCCGAGTATCAAAGATTGGTAGTTTACTATGTCGCCCGAGTGTTAGCATATTGCCTGAGTGTTAGTATATCACCCAAGTGGATTACTGGACCAGAGTATCATTATTAGGCCGAATTAGTTGTTATTGTTTGATATTAATTTATATTATAGAAGCTAACTTATGAAGGTATTTGTTTGGATAAGATATATATGTAAGATAATATATTTATCAAAATGTGAAGAAGTGAAGTAGTAATAGCAGAGTATAAATATGCGAATATGATGTGGTAGATTGATTAGAAGGCTAAAAAAGTGTAAAGGAATAGTAGAGAATTATCTATTGCATTCAGGTGATCAGTATTGTCTCAAAGGATATCATTTAGAAAATCAGAGTTCCATAGTAGATCATCCATTGGTTCATCCTAACAGGTGTATCAGCACAATCCTTTAACCGGGTGGACTTAACAGTCCTTATCAAATATCCTAACAGAGTTGCATACTTAATTGTATTGTAAAAATACTTTCACAGGGTGGACCTAACAATCCTTATTTATCCTAATAGGGAAGGCCATCAGAATTGGTCAATTCTAAGCTTTAACAGGATAAATTTATACTGCAGTACTAAATCTTGTGGGTACCATCCCCACCCCAGTTTTACTTTCTATTTGGAAGGTTTTTGGGTAATCAAATATTATGTCAAGTGTTGTGGATGTTTCTTACTTTTCTATTTCATGCATGTAATTATATTAGTCAATCTAATAAAGGATAAACGAGAATAAGTTTTATTGGTTCTTGATTCATCCCCTCTCTCAGTCACCTAGCCTCAATATATTTCCAACAATTGGTATCAGAGATAAAGGTTCTCTTATCAGAAGTTTAACAGCTTGAGAAAAGATTAGAGGTAATGGAAATATACAGACTGGAGAAAGCCATTGAAAGTGAAAAGCTAGATCTACAAGTGGCCATGGATCAAATTAGAAAACTCAAGGAGTAGCTCTCTCATTCCCTGAAAAGAATAAAAGATTTAGTAGTACAAATGAATGATAAAAATTACATAGAAGAAAGAATTGAAGACTTATGCAAAGAAATAAGTTCTGAAGAAGCTGATGCAGCCATTGAAGACCTACTTAAAAATAATATCAATTTACATGAAGAAGTCAAAAAGTTGAAGAGAGAACAAGAAATTCATTCAGTCAAAATATGTGAAGTCATGGAACAAAAGAACCAAGTAAAAAATGACATAGAAATGGAAGAAGAAGGAAAAATATTGCTAAGTGCAAGATTAGAGGAAAAAGAAAAAGAAATCCATTATTTGTCACTTCAGCAAGAAGATATGATAAATCAACTCAATAGTTCAAATCAAGAAGTTATCAATCTAAGGACTGAAAATGAAAGATTGCAGAATGATCTCAACACTGAAAAGCAAACCAATGAGATCATGATGAATTCATAGGGGAGCATGGATCAGTTGACAGAGCATACTCAATTCATACATAATGGATAGAATGGATTAGGTTATACTGAACAAGGCAAATCCTCACAGCAAGGAGCTCAAAAGAACAACAAACCTACTTGCAATCATTGTGGTAAGTTAGGGCATACATCAAATAAGTGTTGGAGCAATGGAAAGTCAAATTTTAATGGTAAATGATACAAGTTCAACAAACATGGACATAGGGAAAGTGAATGCACTGAGAAACCTAATTTTTAAGGAGAATGTTTCAATTGTAACAAACAAGGTCACAAGTCTTCCGAGTGAAGAAATAAGAAATGGAACCCTACTGAACAACTAGCTAAAGCAATTTTTTTTTGGGATTAAAACACATGGAGAAGATGTTTTCATTGGGGTGAGTATGGGCACATTGGTGCAAACTATGCAAATACTCATCTCAGAAAAAGGAATCCTACTAAGAGATGGTATGTGTGTAAACAACTCGGTCATCTAAGAAAGAATTGCATGAACATAGGAAAAGTGGATACTGGTTTTGAGAAAGGGAAAGCAAAAGTTTCTAAAATCAAAACACATATGAGTCAGGAGTGGGTAAGGAAGTCTCCTGAGAATTCAGACCAAAACAATGAAGGATCAAATGACACCCAAAATAGTGAGTTGGGTGGATCCACCATCTCCAAATAAATATGCAAGGAGACAACTGGAACTATGTATACAAGCCATCATACATTAGTTTCAGATAATATAGAAAGTCCAAATATGCATATTGATGCACTAGGACACATTAAGGTTCTAACCGAGTCATGATCTTAGTTACATCCGAGTTACTCAAGCTTAACCGAGTTAAGTCAGGTTGTATGGTTTCAAAAATGTAAAGGTTAGTTTTTGCCGAGCTTCCGAGCAAGTCTGGGAGAACTACCTGAGTTGTCAAAACTACCAAGTACAGATCATTTAATGAAAATCTATGATGAAATTTCTCATAAATGGTGGAGTTTAAGGGTTATTATTTACAATTTATAGAGTGATTAAGAGCTTACAGTGATTGCAAAGCAAACTTCTTTGAAAGCTTTAGTTGCAGTGAAGTTTTATAGGTCCTCTGAGTGTTATGACATCTTCATCCAGTAGTAAGATTAAGAAGGGATCAAAGATTTTGGTAAGGAATGTTTTCTGCGAACCACCAACATTTAAAATTTATCCTATGATTGCAGAGGAGATAGATCCGATGGGAGCCCATTCCAAAATTCCTTCGAAGGTATTGTTGATCAATGATATCCAAGCTTTCTATCATTGCACCATTCAACAAATAGGAAGACTGAAGATGAATCAAGCATATGAGAAACTTTGTGTAGACGGAAGTCTGAAGCCGGAACACAAACATCTTAAAGTTAAGGGTTTAACCCACATTTTGCATATGTCACAAAAATTCTAGATAAAATGATTAGATTTGTTTTAAGCCATGTTCATGACATGCATCTCTGGTTGGAGAAAACAATTAAGATCACCAAGACAATGGTACACCATGTGACAGGGTACCCAATGCTCGACAAATCCAAGGCAACCAAAACCCTACCCTAGGATGACCTAGCCAAGAAGACTCTTGCCAAGTGGGATGGAAGAGGCATGAAATTCAATGGAGTCACATATATGGAATTGAAGTTTGGTATTCATGTGATTGCACACAAGATATACACTTCTAGCCAACCAAACAATATACTATGTGAGGCTATGGACTTGGCATATAGAGTGGTCAAGAACAATATTTCATTCAATCTTGCTGAGTTGCAGCTCATCGAATTGAGAAAAAACATGGAGAGCATCTGGGCATCCAAGACCAATTCATGTAAGTTTGGTTCACTCTTGGTATGCATAATCTTTTATGTTCAGAAGTTTTTCCCTTTGAAAGGTACAATTGTATGGAAAAGGATAGACCCATAGTTTATCAAATAAATGAATTCATAGAAGAATTAAGAGACAATTTTGAGAGCATCATGGATGCATACTTTGAAAATTTTAGACAGAAGACGCATAATAGGTTCATAATTCCTAAAAAATTGGTAGAAGACTATAAATATGATGTTTGTTTCCTAGTTGGCTGTGAAAAAGTATACATTCAAGAAGTCAAGCCTAGGGTTGCATGGGTGAAACCTCTTGCATATGAGGTTAACATAGATGAAACAAGAGACATCATTTAAGCTCTTGGAAATGAGAATTTTGATCCTAAAGCACCATAAATTTGTACCTATGAAGAAGCAAAGGGAAAAATATATTTAGAAATTGAGATTCCTAAAATCTTGAAGAGAGGAAGGAAGAGAATTGAGAAGATTGGAAAGAAATATGGCAAGTCTTCTGACTCTCCTCCTTCAATCACTGAAAGCAAAGGACATGACATAAAGATAGATGATGATGAATCTAAGAAAGAAGAAGAAGAGGTAGAAGTAGAGCCTCCTAAGAAGAAGAGCATAGCCCCCAAGAAAATACCTAATCCCTCTACCCCTGCTTTCACTAGATCCAGAAGAAAACTGAAATTGCCTAAGGAAGATGAAGAATAAGAAGATACAGTCATATTCAAGAAGCCACCACCTACCTTTGAGTAGAGGATTAAATATTTGAAAGGAGGCAGTGGTATGGGATCTCTCAAATCATTGAATTATTCTTCCAGAACCAAAGATGAGCAGAAGATGATTGAGGATGCATTAGTAGAGAAAATGGAAAGATGGAAGTATGATCCATCTGAGTTGATAATCCATATGACTGAAGACCTTCTCAAAGAAATCACAATTCACTGGCACAATGCGGTACATATTGAAAAGGAAATCAGAATGGAAACCTTGAAGCAATTCATGCCTACTATAGCTAGTAAAGAGGCAAAAGCTGCCATGACTCAGTATGAGAGTAATCACACTCCAAGGTTTAGGAATTTTCAAATCTTAAAAAAGAAAATAGAAGATGTTCTGCAGGCCACAACAAAGATATAGAAGACAATTTTTGAAATCAAGGAAGAAGATAAGATAGAAAAATAGAGTACAAACCCTCTTGTGCAAGATAAAGAGGAAGAGTTACCTGAGGTTCAGACCATTGAAGAATCTAATGCTGAACAAATTGTAGTAGAAGTGATGGTATCCCTGCCCCAATCACCTATTCAGGAAATCATATCTTTGAGAAAGGAAAAGACTACAGAATCTACATCAAGTCAAGTAGGAACTGAGCATCAAGCTCTTCCTACTACTGGTCTAAGCCAAACTGATTCACAGAAGGATATTATGAATGTCTCTATAGTTGATACAGATTCTATAGTTGGTGCAAAGAATGTCAATGACCTATTCCAACTGAATACTGAGGAGAGCACTGAGGTTGGAAATGATAAGGATGATGATGGGAAGGGAAAAGAAATCATTCCTATATCTCATCCCAAGGTCAGGGGTAAAGAAAAAATCACTGATGAAATCGATCTTGAAGAAGACATTGTGATTCCTAATGGGATCTTTCTAACTTGAAAGCCAAGCAAATGGATATAGTTGGTGAGCTATGGAATAAAACAGAAAGGAAATAGAAGCTCTGAGCTAAGAAGAAAAGGAATAGAGTACTAGAAGATTTCAAAGGTATATTCCTTGATTCTCTAGAAATTGAAGTCAATGAGAATGACTCTCTTATGGACCAACTTGTTGACACAGTCCACAAGTTTAACACAAATCTTAATGGTCAGGAGAAATTACTGTGGAAGGCAGAAAGGAAATTTGAGAATAAGGTTCTAGAGAATTTTGAAGGTAAAATTACAATAGATTGATTAAAGATAACCACTCTCATTAGCTCTCTAGAATCCATAGTGAACAATGTTGTATCATTATTTGTAAAGTTGAGTGATACTTCCAACTTTACCATGCAAATAAAGACTAAGCTAAAAAATATTGACAATGATTTGAAGGAAAGTGCAAACCAGTTGGCACTCAATCCTAGTTCAAGTTCAACACATTTCATTAAGATTAAGTATCTGATTGATCTTCAAGAAGACTTACTAAGAGAAGAAGCAAGAACAAGGGAATCCCTTATAGCTATACAAAGTCAACTCCTTCCACACATGGATGTCATGCAGAAACATATTGCTCATGCAAAGACACTCATACATGACAACAAATTTTCAGTTGCAGAGCTTATGATGGAGTTGTCAGCAGAGATTCAGATTGAGTTGCACATCCTGAAGGTGTTTCAAGATAATTGGGACAACACTTTATCTCAAACTTTGAAGGTACATTTTGATTTCCAATCACATTTTGGTATTACCTTGTAGTTATGGGTTTTGGCATTTGTGTCAAAAACAAGGAGGAAAGATAGGAAATATATGTATATATACAAGGAGAAAAGATAGGATATATATATATGAGGAAATACATTTACAGAGTAGAGGAAGATATACATAGCACAAAATCAAAATAGTTTTGAAAAATAAAAAATAGAGTTAGTTGTAACCGAGCTACAGAGAAGTTGTCAAAACCCAAGCAAGTACCCAAGCACATGGTAAAGGGGAGTTTTGACTCAACAGTTTGATCAATTTTTGGTATGATAAGTGTTTTTGGCCACCAATGCAAAAGGGGGACATTGTTGACCTTATGACAAGACTTGTTGTCAATGTTGGAACTATATTGAGATGATGTACTGAGAGGGGAGGGGTGAATCAGTACCTCTAAAACTTTTCTTGGTTAGCCCATTAACCCTTAGTCATCAGTTTGTAATTTATCTTATCTATCTGTTCATCTTTCTTTATG
>MU228481.1:392064-405465 GCA_018584345.1 Thuja plicata
ATGTTTGTTGTACCGTTAGTAATTCATTCTGCATTTGAATAGATAGAACAGTCATATGTGAAGCTGTAGTTGCATGCTGGATTCTATTTCATGTCTGTGATTGCAGTGAAAGTAATTCTATTTACCTTTCATGTATGATTCTTCTCCTATTCATTTAGTAATTTAGGTGCATCAGAATAGAAAGTACAATTGTATGTGGAACTATAATTCCTACTTGGATTGTATTTCATGTTAGAAGTTGCAGCATAAGCAATTCTATTTGCTATCCATGTATGATTCTGCTTCTGTTCTCCACAGTAGAATATGCATTTTTTAGAATAGGTAGATTAGATTTGAATATAGATTAAACATTATGCTTGCCTGAATTATTTGTGTCTACAAGCAATTTGGTTAAAATTCATAATGAATATATCTGATGATTAATAGAAAGACATATACATTGCATATCAAACACAATCAGGGAGCTGTACCTGTCAATTTAGAGGGTAGTGATAGATGATTTACACTAACCCATTTGTTGGTGACATCCTTTTGTTCTCTCACCTTGGGTGTTAAGAAGAGTCAGAGATTATAAATCTAACGGGAGGACAAAATGTTAACCAACAACCCCAAAGGCCTTAGGAGTGCCTTAGTATGGATTTTGTTTTGGGGTTATTAAAGACACCTAGGGGTCATGATAGTGTGTTTATGGTGGTAGACCATTTTAGCAAGATGGCACACTTTATTCCATGCAAGCAAACAAATGATGCTTCTCAAATTGCAGGTCTATTCTTTAGGGATATTGTGAGGATCCATGGATTGCCCCTGAATATTGTAAGTGATAGGGATAGTAAGTTTGTAGGTCACTTTTGGAGGACCTTATGGAAGATGCTTGGAACAAAATTTTATTTCTCTTCATCCTATCATCCACAATCAGATGGGAAAACAGAAGTAGTGAATAGGTCACTTGGAAATTTGCTGAGGTGTCTGACCAAACAACATGGACAATCATGGGATCACATCATAGGGAAGACAGAATTTGCATATAATGACTCCATTAATAGGAGTACAGGGAAGAGCCCCTTTGAAATAGTATATGGGTTCAGTCCTAGAGGGATATTGGAGTTGAGGGATCTTAGTTTGGAGGACAAGAGGAGTGCTTAGGGAGAGTCATTTGCTGAATAGATGAAGGAGCTACATGAACAAGTCAATAAGACTTTAGCAAAGCAAGTGGAGAAGTACAACTCCAAAGCTGATCAAACTAGAAGAGACTTGTAGTTCAAGGTTGGGGATCTAGTACTAGCCTATCTTAGGAAGGAAAGGCTACCCAAGGGTCAGCCTACTAAACTACTGATGAAAAAGATAGGGCCTTTGAAGATTTTGTAAAAGTATGGAAAGAATTCCTATGAGGTGGATTTACCTCATGATTTGGGGATCTCACCCATTTTTAATGTTTGTGACCTATATCCCTACAAGGGACCAACACCAGACACAGGTCAATCCACTCTTGCAGATTTAGAGGATGATGATTGGGTGAAAGATTTGCCTACCCCAAAGCCATTGCAATTGGAAAGTGTATTGGATTCTAAAGTGATAAAGAAGGAAAGGAAGGGTAACTACAAGGAGTACCTCATCAAGTGGCAGGGACTACCTAAAGCTGAGGCCACTTGGATGACAGAGCTCGACATTCTGAAACACGGGGTCACCATTGCAGACCTCCTAACTCAAGGGACTTGAGTTATTTTTTCCAACGGATTATGGTGTAGGGAGCCTCCCTATTTCATGTTTTGGTTTTTTTTAGGGTTGTGGTAGGTGTTTTTGTGTGTGTTAGAATAATATCCAAGGGGTTTGATACAAGGATAGACTTCATGATTGTAAGGGCCTTAGTGCTCATTAGGTGTTTTAGGACATTTTGGCTTCAAATTGTGAAATGTTGCCATTTTAGGGAAATATGGGTTAGAGGTATGTTTTAGGACCCTACACATCCTATTTGGGCTCTTAGAAGTCAACATCCATCATCGAGCTGGCAAACAAGGTCAAAATGTTCAAAATACAAAATGTTGCTAGCAACTTTGAAAAGTTGCTCGAGCAACTTTTGCAAGAATTGAAAAAATATAGTTAGAACTGATGTAACTACCCCATGCTCAGTATATGAGCATGGATTCGATGCTTTGAGGAGGTTAATGATATTTTGGATTGAAACACTTAATTCTGACACCTTTGTACGGATGATTGTGTCCTTTTTTGTATAATCTGCACTATATCTTTGCTACTCTACGGCTGTGTACGGATTGACATAGGTGATCGGGATTCACATTAGTGTAGAATTTTCTTTCAGCTTCCATATGAAATATGTAGTTTTTATTGAAGTTTAGTAGGTGTTACGTTTCAATTTTTTGAAGGTCACTGGTCTGATAGAGACAAAAATAGTGCTACCTAGTTAGAAATGGCTCTAACATAAAATCCCTCCAGTGGAATTGTCTAAAACCATGAGGGAAGTAGGGTTAGGGTCTATAGATAGGGTTTTGTTTTTCTTTTTGGTTGTTTCAATAGATTTCATAGGCCAGAAGTGAAGCCCTATGGCTAACTGGTGAAACCAGGTGAGCCAGGACAGGGAGAAGGAAGGATTTGAACAAGCACCCATGAAATATTGGGAAAGACTTAGTGGCATTTGTAGATTAAATAGATAGTATCCTAAAAGGATTCAAAGTTGGAAGGAGGTGAATCAAAGGTTGGAGACATGTTTAGCAATTTTTCATCCTGATTGGTCCAGGGGCCTATTTAATAGGCTATAATCTAGGGCCTGCAAGAAAGTGGGGTTTTGGGTGCTTCCAGAGGTCAAGATTTTGGATTCTGACAGTGTTGGGTGATGTATTGAAGATTATAAAGTTTTTTTGTGGAGTCATTTGGATATTTTGGGAGCAATTGACCAAAATTGGTGAAAATAGACCTACTAGAAGTTGAGCAATTACACCTCCTAGTGAAATAATGATCAATTGGATTGGTAAGGAGTCTTGGAGTGTTTGGATGGATGTAGAATGACCAAGTAGGGTAAAAGAAGTGTATGGAGAGTCTTGGTAAGTGTGTGAGAAGATTCTAGGTAGAGGATTGGCAATCTAGGTGGAGTTGTAGTGAAGGAAACTAGGCTTTTGATTAACTAGTAGGACTAGTTGAGCCTAGAAATCTTGGTATCTTCTAAAAACCAACTATACCTTGGAGGAGAAGTTGGTAGAAAGGGTCTTGGAGATCCTAATTGGAGGAAGATCCAACAAAGAACAACCATTGGATGGTTGGATTGGTCAAAAAAGCACCTAAGAGTGAGGAAAAGCTCTAGATTGTCAAACCCTCTGCATCAAGTGTTGACCAAGCCAGCAGCTTGAAGTGCAACCCAAGAAGTTGTAGTGTAACTTGAGTAGTTATAGTGTCCACTGAGAAAATAGTGGCAATTAGTATGACCCAAGTCACTTGTATTACCTGAGTTGCATACCAGCTCCAAGTGATCAATGTGATCGGAGTACCCAGTGTAGCCCGAGGGCCAGAGATAGGCAGTTTACTAAGTCGCCCGAGTGTCAGCATATTTCCCAAGTGTTAGTATATCACCTGAGCTTAGTATCAGTATTGGGCTGATTTAGTTGTTATTGTTGGATATTAATTTATATTATGGAAGCCGACTTATGAAGGTATTTGTTTGGATAAGATATATATGAAAGATACTTTATTTATCAAAATGTGAAGAAGTGAAGTAGAAATAGAAGAGTATGGATATGTGAATATGATGTGGCAGATTGATTAGAGGGCTACAATAGTGTAAAGGAACAACAGAGACTCGTCTATCACATTTAGGTGATCAGTATTATCTCAAAGGATCTCATTCAACAAATCAGAGTTGCATAGAAGATCATCCACTGGTTCATCCTAACAAGTGTATCAACAAAATCCTTTAACCGGGTGGATCTAACAGTCCTTATCAAATATCCTAACAAAGTTGCATACTTAATTGTATTGTAAAAATCCTTTCACAAGGTGGACATAACAGTCCTTATTGCTCCTAATAGGTTAGGCCATCAGAATTGGTCAATTGTAAGCTTTAATAGACTAAATTTATATTGTAGTACTAAATCTTGTGGGTACCATCCCCACCCCAGTTTTACTTTCTATTTGGAAGGTTTCTGGGTAACCAAATATTGTGTCAAGTATTGTGGATGTTTATTGCTTTTTTGTTTCATGCATGCAATTAGATTAGGCAATCTAATAAAGGATAAAAGAGAATAAGTTTTATCGGTTCCTGATTCACCCCCCCCCCCTCTCAGTCACCTAGTCTCAATATATTTTCAAAAAGTTTTATATAGTTTTATCATACATGATTGCAGGATATTATGTGTTCCTTTTATAGTTGGAATGAAATTCTCTATTTTAGTTTGTCTTACATCCCTATCAGAGATATAAAACATGATTAGACTACCTTACCAAAGTGTATTTGGAAGTTTGATGTATGTTATGGTCGCTACAAGACCATACCTTGTCCAAGTAGTGAGATTTCTTTCCAGATATCTATCTTATCCTAGTAGAGTTCATTGGGATGCAGTTAAATAATTCTTTAGATATTTGAAGGGTATCTTAGAGTATTCTTTGTGTTATAATGATAATATGATAGGAGACAAAATTTCCCTTGATATTCATGGTTATGTTGATTTGGAATGGGTAAGTGATATAGATAGTAGAAGATCCACTAGTGCTTATGTGTTTATACTATTTGGTGGTGCAATCAGTTGGATGAGTAAAAGATAGGGTGTGGTTGATTTGTCCACTAATGAAGCTAAGTATATGGTAGCTACTCATGCTTGTAAAGAATGAATTTTTCTTAAGAGTTTGTACTCAGATATTGGAATATAACAAGGAGGAATAATAGTTTATTGTAATAATGAGATTATGATCTTCCTAATGAAGAACTTGACTTTTCATGCTAGGACCAAGGACATTGATGTTTAGTATCATTTTTGTTACTCCAAATGAGCATTAAAGTTGTCATTAGTATTCAAGCACTCAAATGGACAGTCGGTAACAGAGTCACAAACATGCCAGTCAGTATAATCACTGAAGTAAAAAGTTAACTGAGAGCACTAATAATGCACAAAGTTAACCATGTGTAGTGATAACTGAGAAGATAGACTTTACCGAGAAGTAGACTACATCGAGATACATAGTATAATTGAGATACATAGTATAAATGAACATTAGTATAACCGAGATACATAGACAAAACCAAGCACCGAGAGACAACTTTAACTAAGTGGACCAGAGGCCACATAAAGTTTGTTATGGAACATCATTCTAGGTAAAAAAAAAAATTTGACCTAGATAACGGTTTACAATGATTGAGGAGAGCATTAATTACGGATTGACAACATTAATTGTTTATATCTCCTATGTTTAGATGATCAAGGTAAATTATGTACACCATTGATCTTAGGTTAGGGATGTTATTGTCAAGCCCTAATAAGGTCATAGAGTTTGATATATATAATGTATGGATTTCATTTTGTAATGTATGTTAATCAAGAAATGATCAAGTAGCCACCATACTATGGACATCAGAGATCAGACAAGGGTTTTAAGGACAGAGACTACTTTGCAATAATTAGTTTTCTAAACATAGGCAAGGTTACTGAGAAGAACAGAGCAGAAGGTACTATCATTCACATTGAGGTGATATATATTTTGTATGCACTTAAAGGATCTGTATCAACAATATTGAGATTGTATATGTTCATATCACAATTCTGTTACTTTCTAACAATTGTAATAGAACCCAAAATCTCTTAACAGAGTAGACTTAACCATATTTTTGTAAATATCTTAACTGAGTGCACACATTCTTTGTGTTGCAAAATCCTCTCACGAGGTAGATCTAATCAATCTCATTATTACTCCTAACAGGGTAAGATCATCAGAAGTGATCTATCTTTGTAAGCTTTAACATGCTACTTTATTTACTGTAGTAGTAAAGTTTTGTGGGTCTCATCCCCACCGCGATTTTTACCTTCTAATTTTGGTTTTCTACGATACCAAAATACTAGTGTCATGAGTACTTAATTTCATGTATGTGTTTTATTTACTTTACATGCATTTACATTTCAGCAGTGATACTATATGTTTGGTGTATGCAATCTATTCAGTTGGATATTACAGAACATTTGGTTACAAAGATTAGTTTGAAATTTTTTAAGGGTATTGATTCACCCCTCCCCTCTCAGTACACACCTCTCCATTATCCCAACAATTGGTATCATAGCTAGTTATCTTGTTTAGAAGGTTTAATTGTTGAAGAGAAAATATCTTACAATGGAAAGGTATACACTTGATAAAACTATTGAAAATTAGAAGTTACAGTTGTAGATCTATGCCGAATAATATAAGGAAGCCAAAGAAAAACTCAGGGACATGTTGATTAAGATAAAGGACATGAAACTTCACTTTCGTGAGACTGATTATCAGGAAGAAGAGATTCATGACCCATTTGACACATCTGGATCTGAATCTCCTAGAATATCTGATGTATCTGAAGGAATCATATCAAATCTATCTGAGAGCAATCAAAAAATTACAGAACAAGTGAAAGCATTACATATTGGTCAAGATACACAAATGGCTAGAATGGTTGAAGTCTTGAATGATGCAAAGAAAGTTGAACAAGATAGAAACATGGTTGTTGATGACAGAAGACAGATGACTGAAAAGTTACAAGAAAAAGAATCTAATATATTGAAACTTACTGAACATTACTTTGAGATCACAGATCAAGTGGTTTCTATGAATCATGAGGCAAGCTGAGTGAATACTAAACTTGTAAGAAGAATAGAAGATATTAGTGTATTGAAAGAAGAAAATGAAAAACTAAGAAATGAAGTGAAGATTTTACAACAACACAATGAAGTGATTAAGAGATCTGAAGAAAGCACTAAGAGAATGGATGAATTTATGAACTATCAAAGAAGAATGAAAAACAATACCAGATCAGGGTATACCAAGCAAGGAGAATCATCAAATGGAGTTGAACAAAGGAATTTATACTCAAGTCCAAAGCCTAAGAATCCCTCTTTCCATCACTATGGAAAACTAGGGCACACATCAAATGTTTGCAGAAGCAAAGCAAAAGGTATTCCTAGAAACCCTCCTAAATTTAATGGTATTTTCTATAGCTGCAATACGCATGGACATCAGGCACATGAGTGTAGATCCAAGTTGAACAAACCATAGAAGAAACCATACATGGATAAATACTATTAGAATTGCAACATGCATGGTCAAACAACAGAAGTATGCAGGACAAACACAAAGCAAATCTAGAAACCTAAAGGACAAGAAAATATAAATCAACCGAGAAGACAAGGCAATTCTTATGCATGGGAATACAAAACTTAGAATAGTTTTACAACATGCGGTAAATATGGACATATAGAAGAAAATTGTATGAGACAATGGAAGACCAAGTCTAGGAATTGGTCAAACTATGGTATGGCATATTCTCACTGTTAAAAAGTTGGTCACTTAACCAGAGATTGTGCAAACTGAATAAATACTTATGGAAATGGAAATACAATTGAAGAAATCATGAGAATCAAAAATCAAATGTGGAGGGAAGTATCAAATGATAATGCAGGACCAAGCACAATAGTTGGTGACACCTCATCCAATGGATTAGGTGGCTCCACCGTCTCCACCTGAGAAATACAAGCAGGTAAGGAACTATGTTTTGCAAAGGTATATCTTACAACAGTTCCTATATTCATTGTACAAATTCCAAATTAGCATGAATTAAGATACACTATGGTATTATATTTTTGATTGCTATGATCTATTTGAGTCAGTTAATATGTACCGAGTTAGTTACACCAGCCAGTTAATATGTGTGAGACAACTGAGTTTCTATGGAAACCAATCATTTGGCACACTCACTGAGATGAAGTGTCATCGGTGTTAACTAAACATAATGTTTGTTCACCAAGTGGTTGGTGATGAGCATTTGTTGCACTCCCCAAAGCCATTTACTATAAATTTTATCGATGTGAACTCATTTGTTCACACCATGATCACAGAGTAGAGAAGAGAAAAAGAGAGAAAGTCTAAAGCAGAGTATTTAAAGCATTCTATAGAGATTTAGAGCACATTCTAAGCTACATAGAGGTTAGTCATTACGCATTCTAAACTTACCAAGTTATTCAAACACCATTTATGCAAACCCTAAAACATAAATCATGGCATCCTCATCTCGAACCATGAAGGAAAAGATGGAGAAGGAGAAAAAGGTTGTTTTGGTTAAGAACTCCACTTGCATAGAGCCAAACTATAAGATCCATCTGCAGGTTGCAGCCCAACCTGACAACAAAGGTGCATTTTCATCGATTCCACCTAGGGTTTTGTTGGTCCAAGATATGTGTGCTTACATTCACTATAAGATAGGTGAAATAGGGTATTTCGAGCTGATTTCTACATATCAATCATTATGCATAGATAAGAAGTTAAAAGATGATCACAGGCATCTGGAGGTTAAAGAGCTAACCAATGCCCTAAATTTTCCAAAGGTCTTTCGCACAGAGTGGATCTGCATTGTTCTAAGTAGAGTACAGGATGGAAAGCTATAGCTGGATGATCCAACAAAGATAAAAATGATGTTATTCACGTCGTGACCAGGTATCCAATATCTGATAAATCAAAATCCCTAAGGCACTCGCCAAGGTTAATAGGAGCCAAGTGGGATGGAAGAGGTCTGAAGATAAACTCAATTGATGATCTTGAACTTAGGTTTGGTGCATATGTCATTGGCTACAAGATATTATAGTCCAGAAGACCAAACAATGTTGCATGCAGAGTTGTTGACATCGCTTACAAGATTGTTAAGAAAGGATTACAACTGGATCTCGCTGAACTGTTGTAGATGAAGTTTGAAGAAAACATGAAAACTATCAGGTCAACAAGGTCAAATCCATGTAAGTTTGGTTCATTAATACTATGAACATTCTTCTACCTTCAAAATTTCTTTCCCTTCGTCAATACAGTTAAATGGAAGACCAACCAACCGATTAAAATGCAAATCAATGATTTGATTACAAGCTTAGGCACAAATTTTGAACCAGTCATGAATGATTATTTTGGTAAGTTTAAAGCTAGGATGGAAAAGAGAACTCAAATTCCATTGCAATTGGTAGATAAGTACAAAGATGAGATATGTTTAGTTGTAGACACCAATACAACTTTAATCAAGGAAACACAATCGAGAACAACATGGATACCTCCACTAGATTATGAATTAGATATTGACATTGCTTCAGAGACTATAGAGAAATTTTTGAATGAACTAGTTGAAAAATATTCCATGAGATTCCGCACATATGATGAAGCCCAGACCCATATATCCATTGGTCTACAAGTTGAGAAGATGGGAAGGAAAAAGAATAAGACAGTCAAGACATTGAAGAGAAAATTTGCAATCACAGATGAAGAATTAGACAAATCAATAGATGAAAGTGAGGAGAAAACCTCAGTCGGTCAAGATGATGAACCTGAACATGATGCTGATGCCACCAAATCCAATGAAGCGCAAGTTGAGGCACCTAAGGCCAAAAGGGAAAAAATCATAAAGATTGAGTCTCCACCATAGACTAGATCAAAATCGGTGACTACAAATTCACCACCTTTGAAGAAAGGCGTGGAAAAGATAACAAGACCCTCGCCAAAGTTCACATACCAAACAAGAAAACAAAAGGGCACTATCGAGAATCCACCACCAAGACAAAGGAAGAAATATGTAAGGAACAAGGATGACAAGGATGATTTTGATGACAATCTTGATCAATTTAAGGTTGTATAGAACAATACACCACAGACCATTGATGAGATTGTAGAGGCAATCAGAACAACCAGACGGTTAGGACATCCAAAGATACATGCATATGTCGATCTGACTACCGAGCACAAAGATAAACTTGAAGAAGCAATCATAGGTATGATGATAAACTTCATACAAGTTCCAATTGAATTTTCTACTTACCTTCCATCATAATTATATGATAATATATTAGCAAGATGGTCATATGCTCTTACCACCGAGAAAAAAATGAGAGAGGTAGCTCTCACTCTTATTAAGGCTGATTGTATAGTGGAATAGATAAATGATATAATGCAGCAGTACGCCAAGAAATTTCCGAAGAAGGCCTGAACACTGAATATTTTGAAAGGAAATTTGGATGAAGTGGATATAGAGAGCACCCAAATATAGAACAAATTGCTGAATCCACATGAGGAAATCAAGGACACCGAGTAAGAAACAAACATTGCATCTAAAGTCAATACCGAGGAACATCGACTGAGTACTAAAACAATAACAATTGATGTTGATGATGCAGATTTTGACAATACACTAGATGGTATTCCTGAATTATTGAAAAATCTAGTACATCCAGATATCAAAATAAAAGACATAACTGAAGGTGATCTGGATGATAAGGATAAGGAAGATGAGTCAATTGGAGCAACTGAGACAATAGATGAGCAAGACACATCAGAGGTTTCCCGAGAAAATGTACCAGGCCAGTTGCCTATTTTGGTACAAGCTATTGAAATAGAGAGTGAAGCACAACAAAAGACACCCAAGCAGGCCACAGACACAAATGAAGATAAGGGTGACACACAAGGTACACAGACCGAGCATAGTGGTGGAACAACACAAGGCAATGCACCAAAAGATACCACTGATGCAGAAGAAAAATGTGAAGGTAACACAGAAACATCAATGGTAGACACTTCTACAACTGACACCAAGTCAGCTATCGAGGCACCTCACCAAGTAAACACACCGAGTACCGATCCAACAAACCCTGAAAATGAGCAAAAGGCTCAATTGGCATTAACATTATCTCCTTCATCGAGCACCAAAGAGAAGAAGAAGAAAAAGAAGAAAGGAAGAAAGGGCCCCGTGACACTTTATGAGATCATCGACATCCCTGATTGTGATCCACGGACACTTGACCTTGAAGATTTGACAAGATATGGAGAACTCTGCACCCAAAAAGTAGCACAGGATAAGCTAAGGCAAGAACACAACATTGCACAAATGTTTGAGACTACTAAGGAGATTCTCATGCAAGTTGTTCCTGATATGAACATAGATGAATCAACCCCCATACTTGATCAACTTGCACTTCTCACCAAGGAAATTAACAAACCTGACATTGATGACGAGAAGAAATTGGAAGAATGAGCAAAGAAGAAGATACAATACAAAGTTACAGAGAAGATCAGCCAAGCAATGACAATCAACAAGGTAACTCTATCTAAATTTGTAATTGGTTTAGAAACTATCATATCTAAAGCCATTAAAATTCTATAAGAGTTATGCACTTTAGATCACTTCACTACTGAGATTAGTGAAAAGATGAAGAAAATAGATCAAGATCTAAAAGATAGGGAAAATAGTCTATCAATAGAGCAATATGCATTGAAGATGAATTACACCAAGGTTCTCCAAAACTAGTGGTTGAGACTAGACTTGAATAAAGAAGAGGAGAAAATCAGAGAAAAAGTAACCAAACTAAATGAAACATTACTACCGCATTTGGTCATGATGCAGAAACATGTGACATGGGCAAAGAATTTGATTTCCACCCTAGAATTGTCAGTCACACAAAGCATATATGATATGCATGTTCATATAAAATTAGAGCTATTAACCCTCAAAAATTTAAAGGAGGAATGGGAGAAGAAACTGAAAATATCAAGCAAGCCCATCCTAACATTTTTGATAAATTGTAAGTTATTCCTTTTGTCATTATTTTCAAAAAAGGGAAAATATATGTATATAAGTATAGTAAAGGGGGATACTATAAGCAGGAGGAGTTCATATACATATACCAAGCATGTACAAAGGGGGAGTCACTATGTATAGTAATAAGTTTTTGATAGTAATGCAAAAGGGGGAGAATGTTACTCCAAATGAGCATTGAAGTTTTCATTAGTATTCAAGCACTCAAATGGACAGTCAGTAACAGAGTGACAAATAGACTAGCTGATATAATCACCAAAGTACAGAGTTAACCAAGAGCACTGATCACACACAGAGTTAACTTAGTGCAGTGATAACCGAGCAGACAAACTTTACCAAGCAGTACACTACATCGAGATATACAGTATAACCGAACAACAGTATAACTGAGATACACAGTATAATCGAACATCAATATAACCGAGATACATAGACAAGACTAAGCATCGAGAGACAACATTAACCAAGTGGACCAGAGGCCACTTAAAAGTTTTTTATGGCACATCATTCTAGGTAACAACTTTTTTCCAACCTAGATAACGGTTTACAACGATCAAGGAAAGCATTAATTACAGATTTACAACATTAATTGTTTATATCTCCTATGTTTAGATGATCAAGATAAATTATGTACACCATTGATCTTAGGTTAGGGATGTTATTGTTAAGCCCTAATTAGGTCATAGAGTTTGATATATATAATGTATAGATGTCATTTTGTAATGTATGTTGATCAAGCAATCATCAAGTAGCCACCATACTACGGACATTAGAGATCAGACAAGGGTTTTAAGGACAGAGACTACTTTGCAGTAATCAGTTTTCAAAATAGAGGCAAGGCTACCGAGCATAACTGAGCAGAAGGTATTATCATTCACATTGAGCCAATATATATTTTTTATGCACATAAAGGATCTGTATCAACATTATTGAGATTGTATATGTTCAGATCAGAAATCTGTTACTTTCTAACAATTGTAATAGACCCCAAAATCTCTTAACAGAGTAAACTTAACCGTCTTTTTGTAAATCTCTTAACCAAGTGCACACATGCTTTTTGTTACAAAATCCTCTCATGAGGTAGATCTAATCGATCTCATTGTTACTCCTAACATGGTAAGATCATCAGAAGTGATCAATATTTGTAAGCTTTAGCATGCTACTTTATTTACTGTAGTAGTGAAGTTTTGTGGGTCTCATCCCCACCGCAATTTTTACCTTCTAAGAGGGGTTTTCTGCGATACCAAAATACTAGTGTCATGAGTACTTAATTTCATGTATGTGTATTGTTTACTTTACATGCATTTACATTTCAGCAGTGATACTATATGTTTGGTGTATGCAATCTACTCAGTCGGTTATTACAGAACATTTAGTTACAAAGATTAGTTTGAAAGTTTTTAAGGGTATTGATTCACCCCTCCCCTCTCAGTACACACATCTCCCTTATCCCAACAATTTTATCATAGATATGGTCAAGGAACATAGGGTGAACATAGTTAAGGTAGAGACTTTGATGAATGTTGCAAATTCATTAACTACGACTATGAGCCTAAAGTAGTTCAAATGGTGTTCAAATTTTTGGATGTTGTTCAAATTATATA
>MU228481.1:423872-443287 GCA_018584345.1 Thuja plicata
AATGGTTGACTACTCTACTTCTGGAGTAGTACCTGTGCCTAATTGCTTATGGCACCCTTTTCCATTGATGTCAAAGGGGGAGTATATAGTAAGGGGGAGCATATACTCTGGGGGAGTATAAAAATAGACAAAGGACCTACAGCAGTGTAGAGGAATCTTTGATGAGGATATTGAGAAGATTGTAAAAAGAAAGAAGACACTATGTGTTGAAGATGTTTTTAATATCATATGTTTCCATCAATGTCAAAGGAAGAGATTGTTGGAGATTTACTTCTGGCAGCTAGTTGATTGTATGTTTATCATTGATGACAACATATAATATACAACAGTATTTTGTATGTACTTATTAGATTGATGTTATCAAGCCTTGTGCGGTTATGTTCATGTTGTAGACATGTTTATTATGTTGTGTTCATTCACGCAAACTCAGATATGAAGTTTCAGTTGTGTTGTGTAATTCTGATAGTGGCAGTTACAGTTTCTAGAGTTTGTCTATACAGAGCCGACGTATTACATTGGTTCTTGAGTTGCGCCTATCTTCAGGATATGTGTGTGTATATTCAAGTTTATTTATGAGTTGAAGAGAGTTATCTAAAGGCACCAAACGTGTTTCAACAAGATTGCAATGTTAGAGTTAATTTGGTGAGGCCGACTTTGTGAAGCGTCACGTCTATTCAGTTTATATTGCGCGGTTGTAATTATGCTTGCGTGATTAGTAAAGCTGACAAGGATGTTATAAGGAGTTTCCTAATAGGTTCCATGATCTTATAATTTGAGGAAGATACTTATAGCAAGTCATTTGTGAAATGCTAAGTGTGAATGATAAGAAAAGATACATGATAAGTGCAGAGTAGAATATCAGATGTATTTCATTCATCAAGGATCTATGTGAAGAAGCAGTGGAAGATTACAATACATTGGAACTGATCAAGACAGTTGGTCTACTCTACAGTTCATCATCAGATATAGTACATATGTGTTCTATAGAAGGTTGTAGCCTTCACCATAGAAGCAGTGAGCTTTTGACCAGTGAGTCCTCACCCTTAACAGGGTTATTTGTAAAAGACTCCTAGCAGGGTCAGACCCTTAACCAGGTCACTATACTTATTGCATTGCAAAGAACAACTCCTAACAGGGATGTTGCAAGATATTCTAATATGGATTATTATAAACAAGTATAGTTCATTGTGGGTGTTAATTACCACCGGAGTTTTTACCATTTGGTTTCCCCGTAACCAAATTATGGTGTTGTCTATTGTGTTATCTGAATGTGCATTTACTTTATTATATTCTGGAGTTAATAAAAGAAAATAATTAAATTATCTGATAACTGATTCACCGCCCCCCCCTCAGTTATCCTTTGGGACTATTCTAACAACAAACCCAAAGGACAGACAACCCCGATAGAAAGATAACCCCGACGGAGATGCCCGAGGAGAACTGAAGTGTTGACCGAAGCTAACAAAGAGTTAAAACACCGAAAGGAACTAATGTTTAGTAATGACAAAAGACTTAGCTGGAAAGAGCTAAAGAAGGATTTAACTGGTTTTTAATATAGTCTTCATTGACAAGTTAAAGCCAGAGATAAGAGAAACATTTAAAGCTATTTTATTCAAGTTGTCAAAGAGAAATCTACGGGATAAAACTGAAGTAAAGATTTAAAGCAAGATTGGCTAGAATTGCGGATCACGCCAAGAACAAGAAAGTCAAGAACTGAGAAATGGTGAAATCATGTCTATAAAGAGATAAGCTAATTCATTATGAATTAGGGGTGAATAGAGAAGAAGGATGCTGGAGAGAAATTGGTGAAGAACAAATTCATACAATCCTAATCAATCAAGCTAAGGAAAGAGCTGATTTTTGCGGACCCTGAGCAACAGAGAAGCACAACATCACCAAGAAGAAAGAAGTGGAGAAAAGGTATTGAAAAGATACATTGATTAGAAAGGTATTATGAGATTACAATAAATCTGAAAAATCTACAAGTCTAAGTTGTATGTATGAACAGATCATTAACTGTTTCAGTTTAACCATTGATTTAGAAAGTCTCTTAACCAAGAAGGACTTAACAATCCTTTTTATATTGAGATACATCCCAAGGAGTATAAAAAAGTTTGGTCATGAAGATAGCATGAGATGCTAGATACCATTTGACAAACTACACTGGGTTTGGTCATAAAAGGTAGCATAGAGATGCCAGATATCAAGTGACAAACTATTCTATTTAAATCCTCTAACAAGGTCACACCTAATAGTGTGTTTGTAACCTTTAACAGGGTTGGCTCTTCACTGAGCTCACTTCAAAAGAGTGAAAATTTTGGGTTACCGGTCCCAAGTGGTTTTTCCCTTAGCAGGGTTTCCACGTTAAAAATCGATGTGTCAATGTGTTTATGAGTCACTACTTTAGTGTTTTTCATTACACAAAACTAATCTGGATTGGTTGGTATACACTAAGCAATTTACTGCATTTCGGTAAATGAAAGACTGCTAATCGGTAAATAGTAAGAATAAGGTTTAACAGTGAACTCCGAGCAGTAGTTATTTGTTGATTTTATTTGAAGGCATTCATCTTGTAGGACTGAAGATAACTATAGGGTTAATATTGTGGTACTAAGTTTTTGGGTTGATATATTGGAATATTTTTGAGACCACTGATTCACCCCCCTCTCAGTTATTCTAAAAATTGGTATCAGAGCTTGTGTGCTTAGAAAGAGACTTTAATAGCTCAAGCAAAATATCACAAGATGAGAAAACGAGATATGCCCAAGTTGAACAAGGACAACTTTGCATCATCGAAAATTAGGATAAGACTCCACCTATCAGGTATTGGAAATGATGGTGTTCAATACTTAGATACTAAATTTGTGTTGCCTACAGGACCTCACACACTTGAACAATTGAGACAAAAACATGAGCATAATTACATGATGATAGAACTTGCTTCCTCACACTCCGATGTTGAGTTTGAAGATGTCAAAAACACCTCTACAAAGCAAATGTGGGATAAATTGAAGCTGGTACATGGAGGAGATGTTAATGTACTAAGAGCTAAGGAAGAAAGACTAAGAGGTAAATTTGATGACCTAAGAATGAGAGAAGGAGAAAATATCACTCAGTACAACTACAAAATTAAAGAAGTAGTCAATGCTAGCCGAGGAGTTGGAGGCATACTTGAAGAAGAGACAGTGGTAAGTAAAATCCTAAGAACCTTACTGCATGTATATGATATTAGAGTATCTGCTATACAAGAAATGAGAGTAGTAGAAAACAATAATGTCACTCTAGATAGCTTGGTTGGTAGACTGATTTCATTGGAGATGAATAACTTTGATAACAGTGTCCAACCATCTATTGAGTCTGCATTCAAATCTTCTCTGAAAATAAGTCAAGTCAAAAACACACTATTAGAAATGATAGTGAAAGTGATAGTGATGACCAAGATCTTGATGAGATTTAAGCACTAATGGCTAGAAGATTGTAGAGAGGAAAAGGTAGATACAAAGGTAAATTACCACTTGTATGTTTTAATTGTAAAAAGATTAGACACTTTGCTGCTAGATGTCCTAAAAGAAGAAAAGATGACAGAAGTAATGACAGATCATATGAAAAGAAGTTTGATAGAAGTGATAACAGAGATTACCGAAGCAACCGAAAATCTGACAAAAGAGATACCCGAGACTACAAGGACAAAGGGAAGAAATCTTGTTACCTGGCTGAGAATAGAGATGTAGATACTGACACCAAATCTAATGAAGACATTGAGACGGTATTTGTGGCCATGAAGGATGATTCAGACGAAGAAGAAAGGTATGTAGAGACTACACTCATATCTAAGGTTAGTAAGAATGATGTTCTGATTATAGATAGTGGCTGCACTCACCACATGACCGGTGATAAACAAAAGTTTGAAACTTTTGAGTACTATAATGGTAGATTAGTAAGAATGGATAACGACACGCCTTGTCCAGTTGAAGGTAAATAAACTATAATGTTGAACAACCTGATCAAATGTGAAAATGTATACTGGGTAAAAGGACTTAATTATAATCTGCTGAGTCTCTCACAGCTAAATAAAATAGATCACCGAGTAGCATTTGAGAATAAAAAGGAAAAGATCTTTAATGAATCAGGAAGGTTGATCGGAACAGGTGAACAGACAAATGGTAACCTTTTCTATCTTGATGATATAAACACTACTTGTTTGATGGCTAGAAATGAAGACATATGGTTGTGGCATAAGAGATTATGTCATGTGAATTTTGAAAACATGATTAAGATAAGCAATAAAAAGAAAGTAAGAGGCTTACTGAGCATGTCAAAGCCCGAGCACATCATGTGTAAGAATTGTCAAAAAGGTAAGATGACAAAGTCTAGTTTTAAGAGAAAAGCCCATACATCTAATGCAATTATAGAATTAGTCCATACTGATCTATGTGGACCCATGAGAAAAAAGAGTTACTATGGTGATAGATATTTCATTCTCTTTGTTGATGATTATTCTATAATAATGACAGTTATGTTTCTAAAAGAAAAATCAGAAGCATTCAAGAAGTTTAAATGGTATAAAGTTATGGTAGAAAAACAAAGTGGTAAGGAATTGAAATGCCTAAGATCAGATAGAGGAGCGAAATTTATTTATGATGAATTCACAAAATATTGCAATGAGCATGGAATTAAAAAACATGTTTCTGCACCAAGAACACCACAACAAAATAAGATTGCTGAGAGGAGAAACAGATCCATTGTTGATTGTGCAAGAACACTGATGATAGAGAAAAGCATCACTCAAACATTTTGGAGGGAAGCTGTCAGTACTTTTGTCTACACATTAAATAGAGTACAATTGAAGAAAGACACCAAAAAGACACCCTATGAGCTTTGGTATGGTTACACACCCAATGTAAGTTACATTAGAATTTTTGGTAGTCAATGTTATATTTTGAAAGATGATATAAATGTAAAGCTTGACTCCAAAAGTGATGAAGGTATCTTTCTAGGGTATTCTACCAAGAGAAAGGCTTATAAATGTCTTAATAAGTCCTCTAACAAAATAATTGAAAGTGCAAATATAAGAATAGATGAATATGTAGAGAAAAATGATGAGGAAAGCAAAAGAGAACCAGAAGACTACAACAGGTTTGTTTACAGTGAAGAACCTGACACTCTATCCGAGCAACAATGTATCACTCCTGAGCAACAGAACATTACACCCGAGCATCAGGCTGCAATTACTAGAAATCAGGAAAATCCTCAAAATGATGTTTCGAGTGATGGAGATCAGAATGAAGGTCAAGTTGATGATTAGAATGATGGACAAAAAGCTGAATTGAAACTTTCCAAGTATATCAGAAGACATCATCCACAAAATCAGATCATAGGAGACAAGAAGGCTGGAATGAGAACAAGAAGTAAGTCACTAAACACTAGATGTTTACTTTGTGATTTTGAGCCTAAATCTGTCAATACTGCACTTGAAAATGAAGAATGGGTCAGTTCTATGAATGAAGAAATAGAACAGATTGAGAAGAACAAGACATGGACACTAGTACTGAGACCAAATGACAAGAATGTCATCGATAGCCAATGGATATTCAGAAACAAGCTAATAGAGAATGGAGAAGTCACAAGAAACAAAGCAAGGTTAATATGCAAAGGGTATGCACAAGAAGAAGGTATTGACTATGGAGAAAACCTTTGCACCCGTTGCCAGACTAGAAGGAGTTAGAATATTACTTGCTTATGCTACATTCAAAGGATTCAAGGTATACTGGATGGATGTCAAATCTGTATTCCTAAATGGAATACTAGAAGAAGAGGTATACATTGAACAACCAGAAGGGTTTGTTGATCCAGAAAGGAGAAACATGGTATGTAGACTACATAAAGCCTTGTATGGATTGAAACAAGCACCTAGAGCCTAGTATGAAAGAATTCACTCCTATCTCATAAGCATTGAATTTGTAAGAACAAGTGAAAATAGCAATATGTACTTAAAAGAAGACACCGATGGTAATATTCTAATTGCTGAAATATTTTTTGATGATATCATATTTGGGGGTAATGATATGTTATGTAAATCATTTGCTAATGAAATGAGCAAAGAGTTTGAAATGTCTATGTTTGGGGAGATCAAATTCTTTCTTGGTCTATAGATTCTTCAACAAGATGCAGACATATATATCACTCAGTCCAAATACATCAAGGAAGTGTTGAAGATATTCAAGATGAAATATTCCAAACCAGTTGGAACACCTATGGCAACTGGATGTAAGCTGACAAAAGAAGACAAATCAAATGAGGTAAATCAGACCTTATATAGATCAATGATTGGAAAACTAATGTATGTTGTTCAAACCAGACCAGATATAGCACATGCAGTTGGAATAGTTGCAAGATTCTCTACTAATCCCAAAGAATCACACATGACTACTGTCAAGAGAATTCTGAGATATCTAAAGAACATCGAGGACTATGGCTTATGGTATAAAAGAGAAGGCAACTTTGAGCTTCAAGTCTATACCGATGTTGATTGGGATGGAAACTTAGATGACTGAAAGAGCACAACTGGAGGAGCATTCTTCATGGGTGATAGACTTGTCACATGGATCAGCAAGAAACAAGGATGCATCTCACAGTCTACTGTAGAAGAAAAATATGTGGCTGCTACTGTAAACTGCTCAAATATTGCATGTATCAAAGAATTACTTGAAGGTATGAATATGAAATTTTTTGAACTAGTGATTATCTATTGTGATAATACTAGTGCAATTAACATTTCTAAGAATCCAGTCATGCATGCTAAGACTAAGCATATAGAAATCAAGTATCATTACTTAAGAGAACAAGTGCAAGAAAAAGAAGTGATACTAGAATATGTTTGATCAAAGGAACAATTAGCTGATATATTCACAAAGCCATTGCCTAAAGATACATTTGAGTACCTGAGACAGAGACTAGAGGTCTGACCCTTGTCTATTGGCCAGTAAGCTGACAAGGAGGCTGCATCAACCTACACATAATCAGAAGATCATTTATGTTGATGCAAGCACAAAGATGGACTGCAAAGATACATCAATACACAATAAGGTACATATCTACATCGAACACCAGAATCACTGTATTGCTGATGGATAGGGAAATTCAAGGAGTATATTATAAAAATGAGAAAGGATGTAACTTTGGCACGATCAATGTTTACTTTGGCATTGTTGTCAAAGGGAGATAAGTTCCTAAGAATTCAAAGGGAGAGATAATCATTAACCAAAGGGAGAGAATATCCAGAATATCCAAAGGGAGAAATTACATATGAAATATCCATCAAAGGGAGAGAAGATATCCTAAGGGAGAGAAGTATCATGAGGAAGAGATGATCAAGGAGAGGAATAGTGAAAGGGAGAGACAACATCAAAGAAAGAATTAGAAGCTGCTAAATTTATCCAGTGAAGGGATTGAAGATTGAAGAAGGCACTCTGCAAGAATCAAATCTAAGCTATATGAGCTTACCGAGAGCCAGACATTTGTATTGGTTATAGAACAATAAAATTGGTAGATTGATGAACTACAACTATTATATTTCATATTGTATTAGTAATAATATAGTGTGATAATGTCGTGTGTTTCCATCAATGCTAAAGGGCGAGATTGATGAACTATAATAGATTGGATGTTTGAAGATGTTAAGTTGATGATCACCAAGCTACAAAAAGTCAATGCAAGACATTAAATCAGTTAATGTATTGAATTTTCATTGATGTCAACTTGATATAATCTGATTGGTTATATTCAAAGTGTCAAAGACTTTAGAGAATCAGAAAGATAAAGATTATGCTTTCAGTAATGCATAAAAGATTAGTATTCACTAAGTGGCTACAAACACCGATGGATAGTGCACCCCGACAGACAGAGAAACCCGAGAGGAAAGTCAAAGTTTTTCCTAAGAACGAAAGTCAATAAGCATTACCAATGAGAAAAATCACAAGCATTACCGACAAGAAGAACTTCACAGTGATGCCCGACGGAGAGACAACCCCGACGGAGAGACAACCTCGACGGAGATGTCCAAGGAGAACTAAAGTGTTGAATGAAGCTAACAAAGAGTTAAAACACCGAAAGGAACTGAAGTTCAGAAATGACAAAAGAATTAGCTGGCAAGAGCTAAAGAAGGAGTTAATTGGTTGTTAATATTGTCTTCATTGACAAGTTAAAGCCAGAGATAAGAGAAAGATCTAAAGCTGTTTTATTCCAGTTGTCAAAGAGAAATCTATGGGATAAAACTGAAGTAAAGCTTTAAAGCAAGATTGTTTAGAATTGCGGATCATGCCAAGAACAAGAAAGTCAAGAACTGAGAAATGGTGAAATCATGTCTATAAAGGGACAAGATAATTCATTATGAATTAGGGGTGAATAGAGAAGAAGGATGCTGGAGAGAAACTGGTGAAGAACAACTTCATACAGTCCTGATCAATCAAGCTGAGGAAAGAGCTAAATATTTTTGTGGACACTGAGCAATAGAGAAGCACAACATCAATGAGCAGAAAGAAGTGGAGCAAAGGTATTGAAAATATAAATTGATCAGAAAGGTATTATGAGCTTACAATAGATCTAAAAATCTGCAAGTCTAAGTTATATGTATGAATAGATCATTTACTTTTTTAGTTTAACCATTGATTCAAAAATTCTCTTAAACGAGCAGGACTTAACAATCCTTTCTATATTGAGATACATCCCAAGGAGTATCAAAAATTTGGTCATGAAGATAGCATGAGATGCCAGATTCTATTTGACAAACTACAGTAGGTTTGGTCATAAAAGGTAGCATAAAGATGCCAGATATCAAGTGACAAACTATTCTATTTAAATCCTCTAACAAGGTCACACCTAACAGTGTGTTTTTAACCTTTAACAAGGTTGGTTCTTCACTGAGCTCACTTTAGAAGAGTGAAAATTTTGGGTTACCGGTCCTAAGTGGTTTTTCCCTTAACATGGTTTCCACATTAAAAATCCATGTGTCAATGTGTTTATGAGTCATTACTTTAGTGTTTTGCATTACACATAACTAACCTGGATTGATCAGTATACACTAAGAAATTTACTGCATTTCAGTAAATGAAAGATTGCTAATCGGTAAACAGTAAGAATAAGGTTTAACAGTGAACTCCGAGCAGTAGTTATTTGTTGAGTTTATTTTAAGGCATTCATCTTGTAGGACTGAAGATAATATTGTGGCACTAAGTTTTTGGGTTGATATATTGGAATATTTTTGAGACCACTGATTCACCCCCCTCCCGCCCCCCCTCAGTTATTCTAACAGTGGTTAATGATTTGGATGCTGGAAAGATATATTTCTTGAGTAACAGAGGTTTTATATATTGTTGCTAATGACCAGTGGAGAGATGGATTTATATCTTGAGTTCATATTGATGTTAAGGTTGTTGAGGTACTTAATGTTGCTTGTTGATGTTTCTTGATCATGTTGTTGGCTCGTATTGGTTGAAGTGATCGGGTTGCATGATTCTAATGCAATGTGGTAGTGTTCTTCATTTGGTCTTAGCCGACCTAATGATGTAATGTTTTGTGAAGGTTTAGAATGTGATTGGTGGATTTGAGCATGTTTGAGGTTGTTGATATGGATCATTACAATGTTCTGGCAGATATTCAATGAATCGGGTTAAGGATTGAATTGCAATGTATTACTTATTTGTAATTAGGTCCATGGCTGACCTAGTTGTGATGAGTTGATGTAATGTGTATATGTATGTAATCATTTGAAGTTGCGAAGGTGTGCTAGAGGTGAAAAGAGAGTGCGAAGGTAAAAGACAATGTGGAATACCTGATAGAAGAGGTATGAGTGGAATTTGCAATTGAGGCTGAAATTTGTTGTACTTCATTGGAATTGCTTTGGCATAACAAACGCTATCAGCTAGTTCATGTGTTTGGACTGTAAGTCCTCCTTGATCTGTGATCAAATTGTGTTGTAAGGCAGGGAGCCTTGTTTTAATTGTGTTTGAGGAGTGATCTCTAGGTAGTGTGTTTGAATGCATGTGTATTCCCCTTTTGTAATACTCCTAACAAGGTACAACATTTATTACTAAGTGCACTCATCTGGTGGGTTCCATCCCCACTGTGGTTTTTCCCCTAACAGGGTTTCCACATCAAAAATCTATGTGTTATGTGTTGCTATTGTGTTGAGATCTTGCTTTCATTTTTATCATTCAGATATGAGATTAAGGTTTGTAAGATGGTAAAAGTTTATTGTTATTTGTGGCACAATTGATTCACCCTCCTCCCCCTCTCAGTTGTGTGTGCTTCTTAAGATCTAAGACAAATTCTATGGGCTTCATGGCCCCTAGCAATTATGGTGTAGATACTTCTATTTTTCTTGTGAGGTGTTCAACAAGTGGGAGATTGTAAGAAAAATGTGTATCAACCTTGCATTTACATAGAGTTACTAGTTTTAGTGAATTTTTCATTTGAGCATAATTTTTCTCTATTATTTCTTGGATGGTTCCGTTTAGCTAGATAAGCATGCCAATTTTTTTTTTGCAAGATCATTGTCTGATTTTGAAGATATTAAAATTTCCACTTTTGGAAATTACCCAAAAAAAAATTGAACTCAATTTTGTAGGATTTAGAGGCTCTGAAATGGAACAAAAAAGTGATAAATAGTGTATTGATTTAGAAGGCGATAGAGCACATTTCAATCTTTCTAGTGCTTCAAATGGTTCATCAATCATAAACCCCATTTGAAAGTTATGGCCTCTGGAAGTTGGGTCTCCCAAAATTTCAAAAAAAATGTAAAAACATGTTGAACAAATGAGCTATAAAAGAGAGTTACATGTGTTGGTGTGTGTATTGACACATCATAGGGAATATTTTATTGGAGATAAGGTGGGAACCTCTTTATAAGTGGTTTTTAGCCCATGGTTTTATAATAATGTTTGATGGTTTATTGTATTGTATCTCCTATATATTAGGTGTGTGAAATGGAGGGTATGTGTAAGACTCTTATAGTTATTCAGTTACCTCTGCATCTATGGTTGGCGATACTCCTAAGAGAATCTTTCTCTGAAATTATGTTATAATATTTTATTGATTTCTAAATAATATATTGGGTGACTTTTGGACTATGGGGTTTTTCCTCCTAAAAGGGTTTTCTCCACCTAATCACTATGTTGTAGTATGCATGTTATTTATGTTAAGTTTATATAACTATTATACAAATTTGAGAAAGATTTTACATTATCCTCTCCTCAAGGTTAGTGTAGGAATTTTTTCCGCTACTTAAATTCCTTACACCCTTGCTCTTGCAAGGTGTTCGACGAGTGTGAGAATGTTAGGAAAATAGTATCTCAACCTTGCATTTACACAAGGTTACTATTTATATAAAGTTTACATTTAAGCACAGATTGGTCCAAAATTTTCTCCAAAGTTACAGAATGGCTAGATAAACACACCAATAAAATTTTCTTGCAAGACCATGTCTAGATTGGAGATTTTTTTACTTTATTTTTATTTTTAAAGTTGCAAACAAAAGTTTTAAACTCAAATTTGAAGGCCTTATAAGGTTTGAAATGGTCTAAATTAGTTTGTAACATGTGTAGTAGGTTATAGCTTGATAGATCATGTCACAGGCTTTCCAACGCTTCAAATGGTTCGTCAATTAGACACTTGGTTCAAAAGTTATGGTCTTAAAAAATTGGATCTCTTGGAATAGGAAAAAAAATGGACACATAAATGAGTTGTAAAAGGGAGTTACACGTGCTGGTGTGTGTTTTGACTCATCATAGGGAATCTTGGATTGGAGATAAGATGGGCACCACTTTTTGGGTGGTTTTAGCCCATAATTTTGCAATACCATTTGACAATTTCATGTATTGTATCTCCTATATATATTAGATATGCGAGAAGGAGGTTGTATGTAAGAGTCTTATAGCTATTGAGTAACCTTCAGATCTTTGGTTGATGCTACTCCTCTGAGAAGCTTTCTCTCTAAGTATATTGTATTTTATTGGTAATTTCTAAATATTATATTGGGAAATTTTTGGATTGTGGAGTTTTTCTCCCAAAAGGTTTTTCCCCATTTAAGTTTTTGTGTTGTGGTATGCATGCTATTTATGTTTTTCTATTAATTTTTTTTATTGTTGTAATAATCTGACTTTTTTGCATAACTCTCCTCTCAAGGTTAGTATAAGAAGTTGTTTTGGAACCTTAGCTTCCTTGTACTAGAAACTTGAATCCCCTACATCAAGATCTGAGCACCAACTTAGCAAATACGACAATAATCTCAATGATAACAAAAGATATGAATAAAGGACCTCAACACAACTTACTCTTGGTTTTAACAACCTTCATAACACTCACACATACTACATAAGATATTCTAATAAGTTACACAATGATTGAGATATAACTCACATCGCCTCACTCACATACTAGCACATACCTCATCCTATTGGAACATTTCTTTCCAACCTTTCAGGATATAACCTAGATCAAATATATATATGCATAACATGAATTATTATATTAAAAAATTGGTCTAATATAAAGATTATTGCATCTACATATTAAACACAAACATAACCCTTAACAAAATATGTAATAGGTCAAGTATAATAGCACACATGCTACTCTAGAGAAGGGACACAATATGCATTACTCAATGTTGCATTACTCAATGGTCCCAATGGTCATCCACATGCTATCCCCAATAAGAAAACATTACAACTCTTGCCCATAAATCTACAACAACCTAGTTAACCAACTCACATAGTGACCATTCTATCACATCTAAATTCCCGTCAATAAAAAATAAACTCTAAAAACTTTAGAATATGATATAACATGCATAGACATACTCTCTTTCAAAACCACAGATCATAAATCTCAACTATGAAGGAATATTTAACATAGAAAGTTACCATTTCAAGAACAGTGTCTAAGTAACTTACTTCAGATGCTTCCAGATCACACTTTCACATCACCTTCAACAATATGAATGGATGCAGGATGATATTACAAACATACTTGATATATGCTTCACCAATATTGCCCACAACTGAGCTCCTTAGACACATACATGATAATAATTACACTCATCTGGACGCCTTGACATCAATAATAGAATTGACCAGCACCACCTTTGACATTAATGACAACCTTTGTCCAACAATACTTTTCTCTTGCATATGTTGCTAATATTATATTAGGTGTTGTTGATTTTGAAATTTAATTTTATATTTATGTATATTGCCTTTGAGGTTGAAAGCATTATAATTTTAGAACAACACTGTTGTAATTTCTTTTCAAGATCATCAATAGAAAGTAGGGATCTTGTTTCCTATTAGAAATATTTGTTGTATTGAGTTGATTTGTGATAGGGGGGTACCCTACATTAAAATTAAGTACAATCATTAGTTGATTAGCATGTGTGTGGTTTGAGAGGGAGAGTCTATTGTCATCACTATTCCTTTCATAACCTTTTGAATTATTTCTTTCAACTAATTTTTCTCAACTTCCCCTCTTTTCTCTTCATATTTTATATTGGGACCTCTATTTTTTATTGAAAGGGATTTGAATTCACTAGACTTAATGAATTCATCACCAAAGAAAAACTCTTTGCATTCCAGTGCCTTTACATCATGTACAACCTTACCTCCTAAAATTAACATTTTTTTTTAATGTGGCACCAGAAAATTGAAATCTTTTAAGAGAGGAAAAAGTTATTGGAGTTTATAGTGGACCTTGTGATGAGAGTCATTTACATTCTATTTTACGACATATTTTAGCTCTTTCCATATACCTTAATACCCATTTTCATATTTCATTTCCATATCATATCTGAATCATTTTATTTTTTCTACTATGTATTATTAAATACAAATAAGTAATATTCACTAGAATTTTTAGATAAAATAGAATAAAATAAATAGATCGTATTTACCACTAACATTTATCATTTTATACTTGATACAATATTTTCTACATCATGTTAAAAACTATATGCTAAGGATCAATAAAATCATTTCCTGAAAGCTACGTGCCAGAAATAGTTACTATTGCAACAAATAATGTTGCTCTCCATTTATAAGTCTTGGTCATCTCTCACAGGAACTATATAAGGAGAAAACCCTGTGATGGAGTGTAATACCCCCGACTAGGTCCTTTCTTAATTTTCTCTAAAATCTCCTATTAGGGTTCAGATTGCACTTGTGAATGGCCACTTGTAACATTCTTTACTGAGAGAATGCCAATTCCCAGTTATTAGCATTCATCATTATACATTTAAATTGGATTAAGAAATAATCACTATTTTATAATACATGCTTAAGCATGTATTATTTATTCCTCTCCTAATCTCCGTGCATAAACAATCTATAGGCAGACTCCCTCAAGTTTTTTTAACTATATTGAGACCCTCCTGACATGTGACCAAATTACTCTGCCACTCCCTTCACAAGCTCCCTATCCTCTTAGTTGTATTAGTGGGTGACTAAGGAATCAAGACTTAATATATATTAATTTCTTTTATATCACAAATATAAGTATAGATGTAATGTCCCCAACTAGGAGGTTGTCAATTTCCAATGTTTAACAAACATTACTATGCATCCAAATCAATTCCATTTAAGAAAAAAATGAATGATTCATAATGCATTTGGTAGTTAACATATTTAAGCCCTATTTCCTTACTTCTCCCCTAAATTCAACCCTAAGTAAATTATGGATTTACTTGTCATGGGGCGCTTGACACCAAATCTACAAGTAGGTTCCCTCAAGGCTATGGGACCCGGTCCCTATCTCATCTTGGGATTCACCTACTTTCAATGGATTTACTTCGCCTCTCCCTACACAAGTGTATGAGTGATTAAGGATATGTCACTTCTAGGTATAGCTTGTTGACTTGGCAAGGAGGTGGTATTTCCCACCCAAGTGTTGTCTGTGTATGTGCAAGAGGATCTAATGCTATGAACGACTATATATATATATATATATTTGCTGATGAAATACATGGTTCTATATCTCCACAAGATTGCAGCTGATGGGGATACAGTTCGATGTTCAGCTGGCCCCATAACTCAATTTTGGTTTAGATTGTAGTTGAATTTAGATATGAATATTATGATTGTTGGTGCTATGATCAGAACCTCCATTTATGTTGAATGGTTATTGTGTATCCATGTAAGGGTAGTCAAATTGGATATTGCTTATTCTAAATGTATTACATATTCTCCCGTTCCATATCCCTTTGAATCCTCGTTTCAATCTCCCTTAAATAATTTATTATGTATTTAGAAAAGAGGCGACCCAATGGAAGGAGACACCAGTCCAAAGAGATTGGTCTATTCATTTGCTAATAACCCTGTTTTCTTCTTTAATTGAAACCATGCCCTCTAAATGATTAACCACGTAATTAAGCTAAGTATTTTCTATTTGTATTAAGTTGTACGTTGGGTGATATATTCACAAATGCTGAGCATTATAATCCAATTTTGATGTTATAATCAAATCTTAAATCTTAAAGACCTTAATTCTTCTCTAAACAATTTAGAAAATACCCGCCAATCTCCAATAATCCATTATTATGCCATCCAATAAACCTTTTGTTCTTCGTGATAATCTTGGAGGTTATATATATATATATATATATATATATATATAATTTTATTGTTTATTAAATTAATTTTATATTTTAATGTAATTAATTATTATTTAATAGTAAATCCTATCTAGGAAGGGAACATTACATGGAGATGTGTTTGCCGAAGTTGTGCTGGGAAAAAATTGAGCATCTTTTATTTCCTATTTTGGTCTTTTTATACAAAGATAGTTTTTAATGTGCGACCAATAACCAAGGTTTTAAGGGAACCATTACATTATAGTTTGTTGGTCGCGGGCCAAAACAAGTAATCTTTTTTGAACTTAGTTCTTACAAACTACACATATATAAGCAACTTAGTGTAAGCTATGGGAGGTAGACTTTTTTATCAAGATCTTGTGTTGTCATTGATAAATAAAACATCATTTGGATGATCAAACTAGTATAAAAACTACTCTTGGTCTATCACCTAGTAGACCAGGGAGGCAAGGCCCACTTCTTAGAATGGAACATCGAGTGATACTTTAAGCTTTTGTCATCACAGTAATGTGTGTTTGATTCTTTCATGTTTTATTGCATGTTTTTTATTTCAATTATTAATTAAATGTGTCATTTATGCGTTGATCATAAGAACAACTTGGCATTTATTATCTATAATCTAATCAAGACTTGTGAGACTATTTATTAAATCATTTATTGATATTTTGTCATGATGTGATTCTTTGACTAAAGCGATTTAAACTGTGAAATGTTGTTGTTGTAACTGTCACAAAATGCAGTTGTTCCTGTTGCAGCATCAGAATAGGAGAAATATTAAATCAAATTTTTTTGGATAGTTCATGTGAGTTTTATTTCCATTTCATCCCCCACTCACCTCACTACCTACAACCAGTGTGTATAAAGCTATGACATCTTTCACAAGTTTATGCCTCCAGATTGACACTAAGACCAAACTAAATCTAGTTATTAAATATTATGTCCTTATTATTTACCCTAGTTTGGCCTATCACCTTGCACATAGACTACTCAGTATAAAGAGAATATGAATCATGTTTCTCAATACTATAGTATGACAATTGTAATCAAAGAGGCTTGAGTTAAGTGAAGAAACCCTAGATTTTGTTAAAATCGAAAAGATTCAAACTGATAAGTTCATTCTCCAACTAAAATCCTTAATCAAAGAGGCTTGAGTTAAGTGAAGAAACCCTAGATTTTGTTAAAATCGAAAAGATTCAAACTGATAAGTTCATTCTCCAACTAAAATCCTCTCAAAGTATTTCAATTTTCAAACCAGGACTCCAATTGAGTCCAAATATAATTGGGTGTAGTGTAAGATATAACATGAGAAGATCAAAATACATAAATGTGTAGGATATCCCAAAAGCCTCATCACATATATTAAACCATTTTCTCTCCTCTATACATTTAGATGGTTAAGCTATATACTTATGGTCACTTTTTGCAACCCTTGTTTATTCGGATGGTATTCAGATGAATTTCCATTTGTGTTTTCTACGCTAGTAAGTTGTATTGTGTGAAGGGAGTAATTTGGGTTTGATCCTTGATGTTTAATTAAAAAGGTATAGATATTAAAGAAAAAAGAATATAAACCCTCATAATATAAAAAGTAATAATTTCTTGAACCAAAAAATTGACCTTCATTTGCACATTTTTCAAGAAAAGAAAAAATGAAAACTTGATATTTGATAAGAAGAGTAGGTATTTGGTAAATATCTTGGAAGAAAAATCTAAGATCTATTTAGGTGGCTGAACTATTTTTCTATTGTCACAAGAATCATGAAAAACCAAGATCTGAGTCAAAAGTTATGAACCTTTGATGAAAACTACTTGATATCATTTTAAAGACTATAAAACCTAGTCATAGTAGAATCTAGAGACAATAATAGCACCAATGGACTTTTCTTAAACCCAACTTTCTAACAATATACGGTTTATGAAAATTTGAGCTTATATGTCAAAGATCTACTCAATTTTTGTTTAACTTGTCCAATTTATCTTACAAGAAGAGTTGTGAGCTAAAACAATTAGCCTTTGAACCTATAGAACGAAACCCCTAACCCTTGGTTGTTGATACAACCAGGTTGGGGCTTGGAAGAGATAGAACAAGTCATGAAGGTAACTTCATTGTGACGAGGTGTGTCATAAGTGACAAAGGAGTGGCACAATAATAGTGGATGGCCAAAGGAATGTTTCTTTGGAATATTTTGATAATGAAAGACCATGCCAACATTTAAATTCCATGTGTCATTTATTTATACCTTTGCATAGATAGTCATATAAATAAATAACTTGACAAAAAAATATATGATCGTCGATTTGTTGCAAAAATAGGTTGAAAAATAATGTCAGCAATTGAGAAATGTCATAAGAGGGATAGATCATATGCAACACCTAGTACAATGCATGGCCTATATGGATCTATACATATTTCATATCAGTGTGTGAAATTTTTGACCTCAAAATATATGCCTCTAATAGAAAACACCTCAAATGTTCCCTAGTCATTTTTCTAATGAATGAACGTTTACTCATTAGGTTTGCTTTGATGTCATGTAGGAGTTAGTAGTGAACCTCACAACTCCCAAAAATCGCATACATACAAAATGCATGCCACAAATAGATATCAAAGCAAGATAGATTGTCTCAACAACTAGAGAACTATATTGATACAAAACCCTAAATGAATAATTATAATGAAAGATGAATTATTGAAAATAATTAGAAAAAAACCCTAGATCAAACATTAGCAAAGGATTAGAGCAGATTGTGACATGTGTCCTCGTCCTATAAAATGAGACATAACCTTAAAAAAACTCAATCTAATAATAGAGAAAGCACTCCTAAATTTAGCTTAAGCAATAATGTAAAAGGGGATACTTAATTAATTGTTATTTAATTGTTAGGTGATTACTTATTTACTCCAATAACAATCTATTGTATCTCCTCAACATCAATTAAGTTTTCTCCTACTTTTTGGGGGGAGAGTATAGTCAACTAGAGGTTGCACTACATCTTGTTGCATAATAAGCCCTCGATCAACAATAGACATGAATGCATAATAATATGAGGAAAATCTAAGATAGCCCCTTTGCACCTAAGGAAATCAAAATGCTAAAGTTTTAATCTGATATCATACGCTACAATTTATTTTTCTTTGCTCTGAGCTTAAACAAGATGATCACTATCACAAGTGGTGATAGAGAAATTCGGTGTGTCCAAGTGTTGGAAATAATAGGAAGTATGTACTGTGAGGGGAGGGGTGAATCAGTACCTCTAAAACTTTTATCTCTTTAACCTTAATCCATTTAGTAATCCATAGTATTACCAACTATCTTTCATATCCTATCTTTGTGTAAGTTATATCAATTCATAAACTTAACAAACATGTAAACATTGATAGAAGCATTCATGAAATGTAATGACACATAACACAAGATATGGTAACGCAGAAAACCCCTGTTAGAAGGTGAAAACTGCGGTGGGGATTGTTAGATTTGAGGAAAACAAATCCACCCAAGAACACCTGCATGCATGACTGTCACAAGAAAGAAGCAAAGACAGAAGAGAAGAATGGCTATGGAGGCCAAAAAGTCAGAGGAGACATCGTATGCAACAGAAAATAATATATTAACAATATGTTTCTATGAATTACAATGTGATGTGAAAAACTCTGTAATAAAAACTAAGAAGTGAATCCTTATAAAAGGAATCACGAAACCCTAAAAGGGAAACCCTAAGGTTAGCTAAAGCAAACTAGAGTGAATAGGTGAGTTAGTAATTAGATCATAATGATTTA
>MU228481.1:462125-487575 GCA_018584345.1 Thuja plicata
CTATTAGGAGTCTTTTACAAGTAACCCTATTAAGGGTGAGGACTCACTGTCCAAAAGCTCACTGCTAAAATGATGAAGGCTACAACCTTCAGTAGAACAGATATACACTATATCTGATAGATGAACTGTTTGAGTAGACCTGATGTCTTGATCAGTTCCAGTGTGCTGTATACTTCCACTTCTTCTTCACATAGATCTTTTCTTGATGAATGAAATGTCTCTACTGTCCCAAAACAACAGACATTTTGTCCTGCTCTTTTTTGTCTTTATTCTTCTCATTCACACTTGGCGTTCATCAATTGAACTACTATAAGTATCTTCTCCAAAGGATGTGAACTTCGTCGGCTCTAGGAGTCCCTTCAATACTTCTTTAGTCGGCCATATCATCCACGCAACCCAATTAGAAACATGCAACTCATACTGAATAGACATGACGCTTCACAAACTCGGCTCCACCAAATTAACTTTGGAACTTCACGATTCTGATAGAACATGTTTGGCACCTTTAGATAATTATCTTTAACTCATAACTAAACATGAATACAAACACGCATATCCCAAAGATAGGTGCAACTCAAGAAATAATGTAATTACGTCGGCTCTTCACAGATAGTCTTCAATCTCTGTAACTGTCATAACTGATTAATATAAATCAACTGAAACTTGATATCTAACTCGGCGTGAATGTACATAGCATCTAGAACATGTATACACCATGGGAATGAACACGCATAGCTCCAGAACATATGTACTGATAATTGCATATAGAACACTGTTGTATATTATATGTTGTCATAAATGACAAACATATAATCAATTATTTGCACAAAAGCAAATCTCCAACACTTTCTTCTTTTTGTTGGTCCCCTTTTCCCTGTTTGAGGCTTTCTTTTATAGGTCCTCACTTGACCTTTCTTGATTGGTGAAGGAATTGCATCCTTTGTTGTCTGACTCCTGGTCCTAGATGCAGCAGTAGTCCTAGGTTTCTTTGTTGTTGTTGGTGGTGGTGTATCAGACTCTATGGATTCTGAGTCACTCTCCTTCTTAGCTTCACCGATGGGTGACTGACCCTAGGTTTCTTTAGTCTGTTATGTTTCCTCTTCATTCACCGACAACTTTTCCTTCAAAGTCTTAACCATTTTATCTTTCTTCTTGTCAATCTTTTTCACAACTAAGCCAATTTTTATCCTTCTTTGGCTTCCTCATAAGTTCCAAACTTAGGTTGTGATTTGTCCAATGGTTCATTTATCAATGCCTCAATAGCATTTGATGCTTGATCTATGTTAACCTCATAGTCAAGTGGCGCCAGCCATGTTGTCCTCGGTACAGCTGGCTTGATGTAGGTGTAATCAGTGTCCACCATAAAACAAATTTTAGTCTTGTATTTTTCTACTAATTGTTCTAAAATCCTCATTCTTTTCTACATTCTTTCTTTGAATCCAACGAATTATTCATTCATCACTGATTCAAAATTATCTCCTAGTGATCTGATGAACTCCCTAATCTGTGTGGTCACTAGTCTGGTAGTGTCCCATTTGACATTGCTGAGATGGGTAGGATTCTTGAAAATAGAAAAATATACACATAATGAGTGAACCAAACTTACATGAGTTAGACTTTGCATTCCTTATTGTCTTCATGTTCTCATCTAATTGCCTTAGCAGAAGTTCTGACAGATCCAACTGCAGTCCCTTCTTGACAATTTTGTATGTTGTATCCACTGCTCCGGATGCAATATTGTTCATCCTGCTAGCCTGAAAGAACTTGTATCCTAAGACACATGCTCCAAATTTCATTTCAACATCATTGATGGTGTATACCTTTAATCCTCTTCCATCCCATGCTGCTCTTGTGTTCTTTCAATGTCAGCTTTAGGAGGGTGCTTTAGTGCCTTTACTTTATCGGTTATGAGATAACCGGTAACAACATGTATAACATCACTGGTTATCAGTTTTGGCTCATCCAGCCATATCTTTCGGTCATGTACTTTTCTTAGTACTAACCGAATCCATTGGGTCTTGAATTCCTTCGGGAATAGTAGGGCATGTGTGAGCCCTTTCACTTCAATATGCTTATGCTCTTCTTTTATTGTTCCATCATCGTTGCAAAGATTTTTGAAGGCTTTCTCAACTTCCAGGTCTCCTATTTTTGCAATCTTGCAGTGAATATATGCTCGTATGTCTTCAATGAGTAAAATCCTAGCTGGTATACTGGAGAATGCACCATCGTTGTCAGGTTGTGAAGCAACCTCGGGATAGATCTTGTAATGAGGTTCTTCGCAAGTGGTATTCTTGATTAGATTGACCTTTATCTTCTTTTCATTCTTGAGCTCGGAGGTTCTTGACATAGTTTCCATTGTTTCAGAATTTAGGGCTTTTTCCCATAAATGAAAATAGAGTTCTCGGTGATTGTTGTTACTTACTTCAACCTTTTGTGACTGCTGGGAATCTTTCTGAGTGCTGTGAACAGGGTTGGAGTTTCTCTACAACCTGGTCACTTCATGTTCTGGTTTCACTCTGCTTCTTTGCTCAAATCGCTTTGTGAACAAATGAGTTGTTTCGTCGACTATTTATAGACTTTTGCCCTAAGTTGTGTCATAAATGCTCACCCACTTCTTGGTGTTTGAGGACGGAGTTGTCGGGTAGCACACACACTTTATTCTCGATGAGAACGTGATGCTCGAGATAGGTGTCAACTCATTTGACTATTTACCAATGGATCTCGGTATATGGCGAAGACAACATTTCCTTTTTACATGTTTCCCGACGAATTTCGGTTTACACTAGCAACTTAGCATTTTTGTGTTAACCGACGATTCTCGGTAAGTATAGGCAACTTAGCTTTGTATGTACATCAATGATTCTCGGTAAGCATTGACTGATGAGATTGAATTCACAGAATTATAACAAGTAATACCATAGTGCATCTTTAATCATGCTAGTTTGGCATTTCATCAATGTATAATGGAACTGATGCAAAATATAACTTGGTATAATGCAGTTCCATACTTACTTGTTCTGCTTAGGTGGGGGTGGTGATGTCACCATATCCATTGGATAAGGTGTCACCATTTGCATTGCTCGGTCTAGCTTCATCAGTGTTTGTAGCTTTCCTCCACATTTTGTTTCTCATCTTCCTGATGTCTTCAATGGTGTTTCCATTGGCAAAGGTGCTTGTCTCTGTCACTCGATCTCTGCAGTCTTTTCTAAGATGAACAACTTTATGACAGTGTAGACATGTCATATCGGGGTTAGTCCAGCTCCTAGACTTTCTCATCCATTGTCTCATACAGTTTGCAGCTATGTGACCAAATCTTCCACATGCTGTGCAGTTTGCCCAAGTGTTGTAATCCCAAACATATGAGTTACCGACTCTTTTCGGTTGATAAGAAGTTTCTTGATCTTTAGGCTTCCATGCTTGCTTTTTCTTCTTCTAGCATTCAAGAGATGTGTGTCCATGCATTTTTCAAGTAGGACAATATTTGTCCATGTAGGTTTCCTTCTTTGGTTGTTTCACCTCAGATTTACATTCATATACTTTATGTCCTTTCTTGTTACATTTATAACAAATTCCTATGAATTAAGGTGTAGATTTAGGAATACCTTTTATTTTGTTCTTGCAGACATTTGATGTGTGGCCTGGTTTTCCACAGTGATTGCATGACTGCTTTCTTGGTCTTGGATTTGCATAGCCATTCTTTGGATCAACTTGGTTTGGTGATTTTTCATTTTCGATATACCCTAGTCCAGTATTGTTGTTGAATATTTTTTGTCCATCCAGAAAACCATCCATCCTTTTAGTGCTTTCTTCAACTCTCTTAATCATGTCATTGTATTGTTGTTGAATTCTCACTTCATGTTTCAGCTTTTCATTTTCTTCTCTTAGCTCACCGATAGCTTCTATTCTTTCAATGAGTTCTATATTTATTTTGTTTGCCTCCTGACTCATAAGAATAATCTGATTTATGATCTCATGATGATGTTTTGTAAGTCTTTGTATTTCTGACTCTTTCTCTTGTAGCTTTTCAGTAATCTTCCTTCTGTCATCAATAACTAGTGTTCTTTCTTGCTCAGCTTGTCTAGTATTGTTCATGACATCAATCATTCTTACCATCTGTGTCTCTTGACCGATTTGCAGAGATTTTACTTGTCCAGCCAGATGTTGATTGATTTCATTCTGACTTGTAATGCTTTCTTCATATGTGTCTGATGCTTTGCTTGTTGCAGATCCTGAAGACTCAAATAGATCAGGTATCTCTTCTTCTTGGTAGTCTGTTTCATTATAGCGAGATGCCATAATTTTTCTTTCATCCAGCAACTGTCTCATCTTGATTCTAGCTTCTTTATATTGTTCATAGAAGATCTGTATTTCTAATTTCTAATTCTCAATACTCTTGTCAAGCCTGTACTTCTCCATTGTATGATCTTTTCTCTTAAGTCTTTAAACTTTTCCAATTAAGAGATCTAGCTCTGATACCAATTGTTAGAAATAATGGGAAGTATATATTGAGAGGGGAGGGCTGAATCAGTACCTCTAATTTTTTTTTTAATCTCTTTAACCTTAATGCATTTAGTAATCCATTGTATTATCAACCATCTGTCCTATCCTATCTTTGTGTAGGTTATATCAATTCATAAACTTAACAAACATGTAAACATTCATAGAAGCATTCATGAAATGTAATGACACATAGCGCAAGATATGGTAACGCAGAAAACCTCTGTTAGAAGGTAAAAACTGTGGTGGGGATGACACCCACAAAAACTTCACTATCTATAGAATGGAAGGGGTCGGTTAAGGCTTACAATTTTGATCACTTCTGATGATCTACCCTGTTAGGAGTATTATGTGGAGACTGGTTAAGGTCTACTTTGTTAAGAGCTTTAGCAACATTGTTTAGTGTGCACTCGGTTAAGAGATTTACAAAGGATTGTTAAATCCACCTTTCTTGAAAGGATTTCTTCTATTTGCTACACTTGTTAGAATGTAGACAAAAATACTCATTGACCTGAGTGTATGCAATCTTCAATTGCTGATTACAGATCCATTAAAATCACATGTACAAAGTATCACCTAATGTGATTGATTAATACCTCTATTGCTTAGTAGCCTTGATTCTTGGTTCTTGATAACCAAATTCATCTTTTGTTGTTTTGCTTCTTGAAACTCTCGGTCTGATCCATAGATGTGCTCCTTGGCTACTATCATCCTCTCATCCTCTTTAAAATGAATGATTACACATCTATTTATACAATAGATTCACCTATTTTAGTTTCACGTATTACAAAGATAACTCTATGATCGAAGGTTTACAACTTGACCTTGATCTCCTAGTTTGCATTTTTTAATCAGTTAGACTGATTAAAACAATTACAATTATCTTTCTTGTCCCTCAAGAAATGGTTTTAAATCAAATCAAAACTCTAAATATAAAACATAATGGTTTTATCTGACGTGGAAATTAGATCCATTTTTCTCGGGATATAACTGACTTTCGATGTCTGATGCTCGGGTTGCTTTGTTGTCAGTTTGTCGGTGTTACTTTGTTGAACTGTCCGTCGGGTTCCTCTTCAGCATTTTTGGTTTGCACTGTAAAAGTGGGTCGTCGAGTTTCTCTATACTTAGCACTTTCAGTCTGAACTAAAATTTGTCTTTCGTTACCGATGGTTCAAAAAATTGTTTTCCTTTTGCATATATTAATGGCAAAAATAATGTTTTCCTTTTGAAATTTTTGACCTCAAAATATATGCCTCTAATAGAAAACACCTCAAATGTTCCCTAGTCATTTTTCTAATGAATGAACGTTTACTCATTAGGTTTATGGACATTTTGCATGCATTGACGAGGTTTATTTTGCTCCAAAATGAAACAAATCATTTTTTCTTAAGGCTAGATCTCTCAAAATTTGAATATCAACTCATAGATCTAGTACTTTGATGTCATGTAGGAGTTAGTAGTGAACCTCACAACTCCCAAAAATCGCATACATACAAAATGCATGCCACAAATAGATATCAAAGCAAGATAGATTGTCTCAACAACTACAGAACTATATTGATACAAAACCCTAAATGAATAATTATAATGAAAGATGAATTGTTGAAAATAATTAGAAAAAACCCTAGATCAAACATTAGGAAAGGATTAGAACAGATTGTGACATGTTTCCTCGTCCTATAAAAAGAGACATAACCTTAAAAAAGCTCAATCTAATAATAGAGAAAGCACTCCTAAATTTAGCTTAAGCAATAATGTAAAAGGGGGCTAATTAATTAATTGTTATTTAATTATTAGGTGATTACTTATTAACTCCGATAAGAGTATTGTATCCCCTCAACATCAATTAAGTTTTCTCCTATTTTTTTGGGGGAGAGTATAGCCAACTAGAGGTTGCACTACATCTTGTTGCATAATAAGCCCTCGATCAACAATAGACATGAATGCATAATAATATGAGGAAAATCTAAGATAGCCCCTTTGCGCCTAAGGAAATCAAAATGCTAAAGTTTTAATCTGATATCATATGCTACAATTTATTTTTCTTTGCTCTGAGCTTAAAGAAGATGGCCACTATCACAAGCGGTGATAGAGATATTCGGTGTGTCCAAGGACTCCAAATGTTATTTAAATTTAAGCTGTAATATTTTCAGTTATAGTGTCTTGTTGTGACCAATAGACTTGTTATTATAAGGCTTCATCAACCTCACTTAGGCTGGTTTTGATAGTGGTTTTATATTGACACTAGTTCTTATATTATTGGAATTTGATGATCTCTTCTTATTTGCAGCTCCTTTTTGGACTGCTATTCTTTTTGTAATTTTTTATTCCAACTTTCTTTAATACAAAAACAAATGGCCTCTTTACTATATTTTAGAACTCTTCTGAAAAAAAAATCCATTTGAAATTTGAAGGTTTCCAAGCATGGGACCACCCAAATCATCACAAGTTGAAATTGTTTTCGTGAGGGACCTCTATAACCTTTGTACTTTGAAGGGCAATTATTTGATCCATTGTATCATATTAGAGAAAAATAAATAGATAAGCAACATTATCTGTGTCTTTGATGGAACATGGCCTGGGTAGTTTTGTTTTGTGATTTTGGTATGATAGTGACAAGAAGTTAAACTAGGTTGTAACTGAACTTAAAATATGAGTTAGTGCAGATCTATCTGTATGGTAGCTATCAATACGGTATTAACAATAGTATTCCGTATATGGTAGATATGATTTTGCGGGCACAAAATTTGAGAACTGAGAAGCTCCAGGTCAAAGAGTAGGAGGTGAGAAGGGGACTAGGAAACCGGATTGCTTGTGGGAGGGTTGCTGATGTAGAAATACATTTATTTATGTGTACATAATTGGATGACATAGAGCTGCGTTGTCTGACATTGAGGAAGAGTGTTTTAAGATGGTAAGGGAGGGCATGCTCCCTTGTCTTGTAAGGTAAAGCAAAGCAAATACAAGGCAAGGCAGATTAGATAATTGAAGCTCTACTGGTTTCCTCACATCATTTCCATCCATCATCTACCATTCATATGTCTATCTCTTATGTCTTTATATAGGCTGGAGTTTACTGAAACAAGGCAGGCATTAGCACATATGTCAAACTTGTGATTCATTGCTAAATCTCTCTGGCACAAAAAATTATTAGCAGGAGACATACTTTTTACTACAATGTCAACCATGTCATATAATCCTCATTCTTCTTCGTATCCTTATTCTGATCGGCTTCTCCACAATTCAGCTGTGGATATGCAAGCGCCGCAGCAGCAGCAGCAGCAGTTTTACTGGGAACCCAGTATTGTTGCGGGCTTGGATAGCTCTGCCAGCCCTCTTGCAGATAAAATTAGTGTCTTTGCAACAATACCCACAAGCCAATGCACGGCCGTTTGGGATTCTGGAAGGTTTTATCACAAGCAGCAATCTATTAGCCCTTTAATTTTAAGGGCCAGTGAGCGAGACTGCTTTGAAAACAGGAGCATGGGATATTCATATAGTGATGGTCTAACATCCATGACTTCTGTCACAGAAGAAAAAAGTGTTCTTGATGGTTTGTATCAGGGATTTGATGCAGAAGAAGGGATTGTCCCAAGCAAGGCCTTCGATGAGCTCACAATCCCTCCATTTTTCGAAGATGGTATGGACGATATTCCCTTTTTAGTCACTTCCCAAGCTAGTTGCAGCCCTTCTGATCATTCTGAAGCTGTCGGATCCAGCAGCTCTGTTAGCTTGCATTCGCCTCTGGACCAGTTTAGCGGCGAATTTAGAGAATGCCCATCTGAGTTGCAGGCCATTTTAGGTCCCTCAGAGCCCCCAGTAGCCCAAGAGGACCTTGTCGAAATCCTGATCAAATGTGCAGAGGCCTCCTCAGAAGGACAACATGATATCCTGCACTCTCATCTTGCGAAGCTTCAAGAGTTATCTTCTCCATTTGGAGATCCCCTGCAAAGGATATCCTTCTATGCAAGCGAGGCTCTGAAGAAGCGCAGCTTCAAGCAGGGGAGAATCGAGGAGAAAACCGATGAGAAGTCCTGCCTGGAGCATGATTTAGCTCACCAAGCCTTGTATCAGCTTCTTCCATATCACAAATTTCTTCACTTTACAAGCAACCAGACAATACTTGAAGCTATAGGGGGTGCCTCACATGTTCATATCATTGACCTGGAGATCAGACAGGGCTTGCAGTGGCCCAGCTTCATACAATCTTTGTCCCTCAGACCTGGAGGACCCCCGAAGCTGCTCAAGATTACAGCCATAGGAAACGATGAGCAGAGATTGAACCAGACAGGAAGGCGTTTACTCGAGTTTGCTCAATCCGTAGGGATTGAATTTATCTTTCACCCACTGATTGCGGAAATGGAAGAACTGGACGAATCTGCCTTCGATATAGAAGCCCATGAAACTGTAGCCGTGAATTGCTCTGTAGTTCTCAACAGAATGCTCTGCAAATCAGGTAAAATCCATGGGCTCTTGGCATTGTTGAGAAAGTTGGATCCTGTGATCCTTACCGTGATGGAAATTGAAAGCAATCAGAACATGCCTTCTCTTGTGGCCCGGTTCCTGCAGTGTCTTATTTTCCTCAGGGCAGTGTTCCACTCCATTGAATCTTCCATGGAAAGAAATAACCCTGAAAGAGTTCTGATTGAGAGAGTTTGCATTGCACCCAATATCGCTAGTGTTCTTGTGGACGATAAGGAGAATTCACTTAGATATGCCTGCATTGATAGTTGGCGAAAGTTTCTTCGTCATTCTGGCTTTAAGGATTCTCCCCTCAGTCATTACAGCCAATGCCAGGCTAATCTCTTGTTGGGTTTGTATTCAAATGACTCCTTCAAGCTCCACCAAGATGGATTTACTATAACTCTTGCATGGCAAGATACTCCTATTGTTTCAGTCTCTGCATGGAAATTATAGTTTCATGCACGAAATATTCTCCAAGGGAGGATGAACTTGTATTCTTCGTAATAGTTAATAGCCTTTCTAAGAAAAGCCTCGCAAGCGGCAATATAAGAAAATAGCCTTTCTAAGAAAAGCCTCGCAAGCGGCAATATAAGAAACCCAGTGCCAGTTGCAGATCAACTCCTTTAAAGTTGGATAGCATAGGGCAAGGCCTGAATGGTTTAGAGGAATAGGTCTTCTGAAACCTATTTACTGATTCCGTATTCTGATTGTTTGTAAGTCTATTGCCCAACAGGGAGACCTTATTCTGGCATTAGGAACTGAAATAATCTTTTCTTCTGCACTGATGTAGGAGGAATTGCAAGAAAATGCTGCAAACTGACAGATTGCAATATGCATTCATCCAGCTTCCCCTGCATAATAGTGTGTATGATTATAGAATAGCTTAGATGAAGATATTTCTGTATACTAGGGTTGGACAAGTGCATAGTGTAAAGGAAGGTAATTGCACTTGCGCTTACTTAGAAGCAAGCATGATCTCTGCAAATGTACATTTCTTTCCTCCAGAGATGATTCAAGATTTAGAAATTATTGATGTAAGCCTCAGAATCAAGGCTATTCAGGGTTGTATCTAGTCATCATGTTAATTTCCTTCATAAATGAAATTTACAAGTATTGTTCACAAGAGTATTACCGTTTTCTAATTGTCGGTTCAATTGTCGAGTGTTTTCCATTCTCAAGTTGCCTGTTTTAGGGGCAACTCTTCCTCAGTACCAACGGCTCAATGAAAAAAAACATGATGTAGGTTAGCAATTTAAATAATGGAGCAGATATTAAGTTTTAACAGTGATTGAATGCAAATCGGTCATTGGGAATTATTAGCATGACAACCATGAATTTAAGCACACCAGATCCAAGACATAAGCCAGGGTCTGTTCTAAGCTTCTTTATTATGAATCTGTAGTTAAGTGTCACTTAAGGACCATGTCTAATAAAACATATTGAACTGAAGGTTTTATCCTGCATGCATTATTGAACAGCCTTGTAGCTTCCTCATGTTGAATTATGAGTATCTCTTCATAATTCCTTCGTTTGAGGTGATGACTTTCTTCCCACCAACAGCTCCATAGAAATACAATCCTGGGGCAGAATTGAAATGATTGAGCAGGCAAACCCACTAGTTTGTTGATGTCTAAATGAACTTCGAGACTAACATGAAAGCTATGAATTTAAGCACAGCGACTCCACAATATGACCATGGTAATTTTCCCCACGGTTCCATTGAGCTTCTTTAATGAATCAGTAGTGATTCATTTCAAAGTTATATCCCATAGAAAAAATGACTTGAAACTTGTAGACATTAAGCTTTACTAATAGTGGGATCTAATTCATTTGTTCAAAGAAAAATAAGAAACTATAGGTGAGAAGAGTTAGTCATGCTTCTTGTTTATGAGAAGAAACAATACACAATTGAACATAAATTTGCAATGCATATGTCAGAACACAGTGAAGGGTTGATTGAAGTTAGTTCTTAAGGGCAAATTTAAGCTCTGCAAATATATTATACTTATGATTTGACTATTATAGAGTCTGTGTTAGGAAGGCCGCTTTTATTTAAAAGATTAATTCTGAAATTAGCAGTATATATGCAGTAAGGTAGAGATGCTTACAAATGCAAAACCCTAAGATCCAAACTCTTATAGTTGCCATCTATGCTTATGCAGCTTTGTCAACAAGGGATGACCATGATATCACGAGACCATCATTTTCATATCCTATCCCTTACAAAAATAGTAGATTGGGCCTGTTCTGTTAGACTGTCCAAACCTTCAGACTACAATTTGCAGAAATGAAGAATATGATGAATAAGGTTACAAGTTTCCAGGAGACTTGTGTTTCATTTCCGTTGTTCCTTCTGTTCTTAAGAGGAATATATTTGTTAGGTAAGCTTTTTTTAATGTAGAATTTCTCAGAAGATATAAGAAACAACATAAGTCAATCACATCACTGATGAAAAATCTAAGGGTTCACTTTTTCAGATTATCGAATTAATGCTATTCCAACACAATCGGAAATTCGCAGATGGAACAGAAATGCTTCATGGAGATGAAAGTGATCAACTGTGCTTTAAATTGAAGAATTCTTTACAAATACCTTGGTACTTACATTGAAACTAATATTAAGGGAAAGTATGCAGTCATTATAGCTAATTTTGTATATCTGCGGATTCTAAATAGTACATTGGATTTCAACAAAAGAAATTATTATCTCTGTATGTTATTAACTGCTTATGGCTATTGTACTTGCTTCTGATTAATAACGACACCCATGGGATTAGGCAAGGGTAAAAAAGTGGTCATTTCAAAGAGACACCTGATACATACAAAAAAATGCCCAAATAACCATACACTACAACCAACTCAAAAAGATGTGTTATGAGTACCAATAAAGTTGTACAATTCCAGTTAAAATTTTAAAATCCTACTCTTATTACAAGAAAATGATTATTAATCATGTTAAATTTATTAACATACTTTTATTTATCATTTTTTTTCTTTACAATTAGTAATTAGTAAAATTAGTAATTGAAAGATTGAATGAGAATGAGAAAGAAGGAAATGATAATTGAAATATGGGACCCAACATAGAACTATAGACAAATGGCCCTTAATGTATTTACATTTAGATGCAAGTGATTGAGTGGTTTGTCAAAATATAGAATTTAAGTGAAATTGAAAAAGAAAAGTGCTGAAGTGATTTCATTTTCAGAAAAGCACAGATCAGGACAATATGTACTGATTACCATTATGGTGAGAGTTAGGCCAAAGGGCACGTCAGTGCAAGAATTCCAAGTGAAAGCTCTGTATTTAAAAAGTGGAGTTTCAAAGCAGTTGAATCAGGTAAGCAACATAAGATCTGATTGATTTTTATTTGAATGAAGACAATGCAAACGGTGAGTACAATTCCACCACAGATATTTTAGTACTAATAATTGATATGGCAAAAGATTTTTTGATAAATCTTTTGCCAGGAATTGAACAGATCTTCACATATCCCTAGACAAACCCTTACAAAACTCCCAATGCATCTACTGGAAACCTTGGTTGCCACATTGGTATTCAAAATTAAACTTTCATAACCAATGAAAAATTGTGTAAAATAAATGCCAACCTTGACATTCCCACCACATGTAAATGGCAATTCTATCACGCCAGGGATGATGTTTGACAGGTCTATAAATTTATGTGCAAACAATCACAAGGAAGTTGGACAAAACAAAAGTTTTCAGGCTGTGAGAGACGGTACATTTTGGAGGACGAAGCAGTTTATAAGTACTGACCTTTGTATGTGGCTGTGGGGCCTGAGCCTCTGAGTAGATTTCAGTGAAACTGGGCATGAATTTTTGGAGCGGGACCACCCAGAGCTTTATGAAGGATGGCTCGTGAAAGTAAATGTGATCTGCCCTAAATGCTTGTCGAAGAAGACAAAGGGTTTCAGCTTCTTTCCACCTCTTTACGTTTATATTTAGTTCATTACAAATTTAATAAAATCTGTGGAAATGTTATTTAAAGAAGGTTGAAAACATGGATAATCAACATTGGTCCAAAATTGTGATGAAAGAAGGCCTTGAATGTAGGAAGAAAATTTGGATGAAACAAAACAAAAAGTGGTTGAGCAAATAGAGTAACAAGCTACAAGAGTCCCCTAATATCAATGAGGAAATAAAAAAGCTTGTCATAAAAAAGTTTCAAACTATCATGTGAACTAATTACATTAGTCCAACAAAATGATTACTACATTAAAGAGTGTTGATGTAATTAAATATTGCTAATTACACTTTACTTAATTTCACTTAGGATAATGCATTCCATAGTAGTTTACATTGAGACACCTAGGAGTTTGCATCCTATTTTAGCACATGGTGTAGAAGAAATTCCACTTTAGGTGGTGATAGTTGTTATCTCATTCCACTTTTTGTGTGAGATCCACCTTTAGTGCACATATCACATTATCATCCTTATCATATTGCACATACTTCATTGCATAATAGAGGATGATCCACCTTTGGTGGACATGTGATTTCACCTTGCATAGGTGATAATTTATCAGCTCCTTATCATAGTCTCTTATAGCCTTGCCTATATAAGAAGACACTTCTATATTGTAAATATCTCCAATATCTTCTATTTGCCTATTGCATCATTAATGAGAATACAATCTATTCTTGTTCATATCATCTCTCTTGTCTTTGTGTTATTCTTTGACCTCTAGATCCTTGGTTCATTGCTATTTGCAAATTTTTACATAGCATTAGAGCCGTTGGAGCATTTTGGATAGCCTATTTTGAGAGTTCTTGGTGATCTGCCCTAAATGCTTGTCGAAGAAGACAAAAGGGTTTCAACTTCTTCCCAGTTCTTTACGGTTATATTTAGTTCATTACAAATTTAATAAATTTGCGGAAATGTTATTTAAAGAAGGTTGAAAACATGGATAATCAACATTGGTCCAAAATTGTGATGAAAGAAGGCCTTGAATGTAGGAAGAAAATGTGGATGACACAAAACAAAAAGTGGTTGATTAAATGGAGTAACAAGCTACACAAGTGCCCTAATATCAATGAGGAAATTAAAAAAGCTTGTCATAGAAAAGTTTCAAACTATCATGTGGACTAATTACATTAGTTGAAAAAATGATTACTATATTAAAGAGTGTTGGTGTAATTAAATATTTCTAATTACACTTTACTTAATCTCCCTTAGGATAATGCATTGTATAGTAGTTTACATTGAGACACCTAGGAGTTTGTGTCCTATTTTAGCACATGGTGTAGAAGAAATTTCATATTAGGTGGTGATAGTTGTTATCTCATTCCACTTTTTGTGTGAGATCCACCTTTAGTGCACATATCACATTATCATCCTCATTAGAACAAGATAGAGGAAAAAATCATCGCAATAATGTGTATATTTAAATACATACCATTACATTTTGAAGGTAAAATGCCACAAGAACTTCTTGACATACTATCGGCAAGGTGAACATTCGCATTGAATTCTGAAAAATAGATAAGAGAAAGAACCCTAGTTTCTGTTATGCCACCCAAGTCCAAAATGGAAGAAATTGAAGAAATGATGAAGTTACATTCAAAAAGGTTCTCAGCAAAATTGAGAGCTTACAAAGTCCTACAAGGAAAATTTATTGAGCTTGACAAAGAAAGTGAGGATACTTGGAGAAAAGAACTTGATATACCTAAAAAGGACACAAGTCTCGAGAGAGCATTAGAACTTACCAACAAGCCTCACAATGAAGAAAAAGAGGCTATATCGAGGCCAAAGCATATTTTGATAAATGATAATGAGGATGTCACTCAAATTGAATTAAATACAGAAGAAAGAAAGGCAATGGATGACATTCCTCATATTCTACAATCACTAGGGGATACTGCATATGATACAATCATATATATAAATATTATAGATATCATCGGAGATGATCCTGCAGATGAGGTAAAGGCAGATGAAGATGTTACTGTTACCTCCAACCAATCCAAGGAACATGACACAAAAAATGATGTTGCATAGGTACATATACAAGGGAAAATGTCACTATTGATACAAGCTATCAATATCATCTCAGAAAAGGAGAAATCACCCGAGCCTGATGCAAGCATACCTGAAGATAAAGGAGAAGAGGAACCGAAAAACACATCTGATGAACAGAATATAGATGGAGAGAAAAATATAACAGATGGAGAACCAAAAGAAATAGATGGAGAACAAAAAGATAAAGGTGAAGAAGAGAAGCAAGGTGATGCCACTCCCAAGGATATCGAAGGAGATGCTATAGATAGAGCTAAGGTTGATGTGGAGACATCCACTCCCAACCGACAGGTAGACACCGAGGAGCAGGATAGAGGTACACATACTCCAAAACCTTCACCAAGCACATCAGACCAAGAAAAGGAACTTGCTATGGTACTGCATATAGGTCCCTCCACAACTCTATCCAAGAAGAAGAAGAAAAATAATAAGAATCTAGTTACATTGGATGAAATTATTGAGATACCAGCCTGTGATTCGAGGACATTGGATCCAAAGGCACTTACAAAGTATGCAGAAATTTGTAAGAGAAAAGTTATCCAAGATAAGCTTAAGAAGGATACACAAGTACTAGAGACAACCAAGGAGATACTTCAGTAGATTTTACCTGATACAAACATTTATCAAAATGATTCTATCATTAATCAATTAGTTGTTCTTACTGAAGCCATTACATCATAGAATGTGGATGCAGAGAAGGCCATAGAAGAATGTGCAGAACAAAAGTACCAATACAAATTGACCGAGAAAATCAGCCAAGAAGTGGTCGAGAACAAGGTAAATCTATCTGAATTAGTAAATGAATTAGAACCAATCATTTCAGAAGCTATAACCTTAGTTCATAAGTTGTGCACAATAGAGAAATTCACTAAGGAGAATAGTGAAAATATTGCACAAATAGATGCAGATCTCACTAGTAGTGCACAAGGTCTCTCAACCACTTACAATGCAATCAAGTTGCACTATGAAAAGGTAATGGAAGAAAAGAAGTTGAGACTTAAGATTCAAGAAGCAGAATCAAAGTTCAGAGATGAGGTAACTGATCTACACGTTCTACTCCTACCGAATCTTACACTACTGCAACAACATATGACAACGACAAGACAATTGATTGCCACCCCGGAGATGTCTGTCACCGACAAAATCTATCACATGCATGCAAGAATTGCATTAGAGCACATGGACCTGGATCACCTATAGGAGAAATGGGAGAAAATGATGGAAGACATGAAAAACTCCCATTCCCACATTTTTGACAAGTTGTAAGTATTTACACCTTTGCCCTTATTATCAAAAAAAGGGGGGAAATGATATGATCAAGGGGGAAATAATATTTGTCAAAGAAGGAATTAATAAGGTGAAAAGGGAAATAGTATAAAGTCAAAGTGTATATACATATACTATACCAGAGCATGCACATAGGAGGAGTCATAATGACAAGGTGAACACATGGTGTATATACTAAATATTTTAGTTTTGCACATATCAATTTTTGATACTAATGTCAAAGGGGGAGATTGATGACATATTTTCCCATTAGTATGCAAAGGAAAACAATTTTGAACCATTGGTAACACCAACACAAAAAGATAGGTTTTGTGCAACCCGACATACAACTTCATAAGGGAACCCAACAACAAAGTTTATAGTGTAACCTGACAGAGCAGGTTACAATGTAAACCGATGACATAGTTTACAAGTGGAACCCGACAGAGTAACCCGATAGAGGAACCCGACAGAGAAGATAACAGAGAAACTCGACAGACAGTTCATAGAGGAACCCGATAGGCAGACTACAGAGCAACCCAAGCACCAGTCTACCAAGAGATAGTTATAATCCTGAGAAATGTGGATTTAACTTCCACATCAGATAAAACACTTGTGTTTTATATTTAGCTTTTTGATTTGCTTTAAAACCATTTCTCTAGGGACAAGCAATGTAATTGTAATTGTTTTAATCAGTCTAACTAATTGAAAACATGCAAACTAAGAGATAAAGGTCAAGTTATAAACCTTTGATCATAGAGTAATCTTTGAAAAGCGTGAAACTAAAATAGGTCAATCTAATGTATAAATAGATGTGAAATCAATCAAAACAGAATGATGTGATGATGATTGTAGCCGAGGAGCACATCTATGGTCAATGAATATTTTTGACTACATTCTAACAAGTGTAGCAAATAGAAGAAATCCTTTGAGAAGGCGGATTTAACAATCCTTTGTAAATCTCTTAACCGAGTGCACACTAAATAGTGTTGCTAAAGCTCTTAATAGAGTATACCTTAACCAGTCTCTACATGTTACTCCTAACAAGGTAAGATCATCAGAAGTGATCAAACTTGTATACCTTAACCAGACCCTTCCATTCTATAGATAGTGAAGTTTTGTGGGTTTCATCCCCACCGCAGTTTTTACCTTCTAACAGGGGTTTTCTGCGTTACCAAATCTTGTGTCATGTGTCATTACATTTCATGAATGTTTACATGCTAATTGAGTTTATGAATTGATATTACATGCATAAAGATAGAATAGCACATATAGTTGGCAATACAAGCAATTGATTACTAAAAGGATTAAGGTTAAGTGATAAAAGTTTTAAGGGTATTGATTCATCCCTCCCCTCTTAGTACACACCATTCCATTATTTCCAACATCTATTCCTAATGGTGATTCTATTTATGACCATATAATCATTGCACAACCTCCAAGTACCTCCCTTCTTATGAGCTAAGACAGTAGGAACAACACATGGGCTTATACTTCTCCTAATCAGACCTTGGTCTATGAACGTTCTTGTATTTTCTTGGCAATCTCCTCATTTTATTGAGGGGTCATCTTGTATGCAACTTTATTGGGAAGTGTTTCTCCTGCGATGAAATCTATTTGATGGCTAATGGCTCTTTTAGGAGGTAGGGTAGCTTGTTTTCCATCACTTACAATGTCTTGGAATTCCTTCAACAATTCTTGAACCTCCATGGGAAGCTTTGTCTTCTCTATCTTTTCTTCCTTGGGCTTCAAAACCAGTTCATATCCTACTCCTTCTCCTTCTTCTAGAGCTTATAAGAACTCCTTATCACCTACCAAAAGGACATTAGGCCTTGTGGACTTCACTTCTCCTTCTTCTAATAGAGACTGGATTTTAAATGTCACACCATCCTTCTTGAAAGAATAAGAATTCTTGGCTCCATCATGCATGCCTTGTCTATCAAATTGCCAAGGCCTCCCCAATAGGATATGGCAGCCATCCATTGGTAAAACATCATAGAGTACTCTATCCTTATATCTCCCAATAGAGAATTTCACCCATGCTTGCTCATTAACTAGGATATGTTGTCCCTTGTTAAACCAAGTGACTCTATATGGGTTGTTATGAGGAATCCTTTTCAATTTGAGCTTGGAAACTACCTCCTCTGACACAATATTGTCAGTTGATCCTGAGTCAATAATGACTTTGCATAATTTCCCCATGATTTTACACTTCATTCTAAATAGTTCTCTTCTCTAACTGGATTCTTCCCTCACTAGTTCTTTAATTAGTGTCCTTCTAATCATCAAATTCTCTCCCTCTTCTGATTCTAAGGGTACCTCTGTGTTTTTACTATTGCTTGACTCTTCTTGAACATACTTCACTCTTTTCTCACTCCCTTGGGATGCAGACCCCTTCTTTGGGAACCTATAAGCAAGATGTCTCAATTGATTGCAATGGTAAAACTTCATACTTGCAAATTATGAACCTCTCCCTTGTCCACTACTTCTTCCTCTCCAATTTCTATTGGAGCCTCTTACTCTGTTGAAACCTCCTCTGCTTGGGCTTCCTTCATTTTTGTCTGTCAACTTGGCTTCCCCTTGTGCCTTTGGTTCTATATTCGTACCACCATAACCCCCTCTATGGCCTCTTCCATATCTTCCTCTGTTGCTGCCTCTATTACTTCCTGAATCTTGTTTCTTATTCAACTGTTCTTCCACCTTAATAGCCAATTGGTGGCACCTCTGTATTTTGGTAGGGGTTAGAAAACTAAGTTCATCTTGTATAGTCCACCTTAAGCCATTTAGATCCATGGATACTTTCACACTCTCATCCTTTGCAACTCTAGACCTCATGCATAGTCTTTGAAACTCCTCTATGTAAGATTTGACATCTAACTCTTTCTATCTAAGGCCTTGCCTCTTGTTGTGCAAATGAATTTCATAATCCTTCAGAACATATGCTTCTCTAATTTTTGCCACCATAGCCTTCCATGTTACTATAGGTTTCTTCCCTTATTTCTTCCTCTCATCTTGAATGAACTTCCACCAAGTGAGAGCAGAGCCCCTAAGCCTTGCTTTTGCTACTTTCACTTTTTTGGGCCTCAATTATTCCATCACATTCAAAGTTATTTTCAAGCCCTTCAATCCAATCCATTACTACCTCAGGTTCCATTTTCCCACCAAATATAGGAATTCCCTCTAGTTCCTTCCCACTTAGAGATTTAAGGGACTTCAAAAAGGGTTATTCATTTAGGAAAGAGTTTGGTTCAGGGACCTCATCCTCTAGGGATACTTGTTTGTGATTTCCTTCTAGCCCATCTTTGACTTCCTCAATCTTTTCATCCACTTGATCCAACTTTTTCTCTAATTGAGCCAATCTTTCCCTGAGCAATTCATTTTATACTTCTTTCTCATCCACCTTCTTATCCAATTTTCCATTAATCACCATTGTATATTCTCCTACTAACTCTTCTAGCTGAAACATTCACCCACAAGCCTAATCTTATAGGCTCTGATACCACTCTAATAGAAACTCTCAATTGTGCTTGCACTACTCAATCAGGACCTTTTGGTTCCCAATTCCTCTAAGACCCTTTCTCTATCTCCTAGAATCTTCTAATCCCTCCTCTTTCTACGTTATTACTTCTTCTAATTCCCCTTCACAAGGTGACATCCATTAGTGCTTCACTAGGGTAACTACCATTTGATTCTTCCCAATTCTCATCTCCATCTTTCAACTCCTTCTTGGATACGCCCAAGTGTTTTTCTTGTTTACTTGTTTAACTAATGTTTGCATGGGATTCAAAACCGTCTCACACCTTTCCAAAACTCAACTTTATCCCTCTATATTAGGGTTTTTGTATCTCCATTATTGATTCCAAGATTTTGATACAGTTTTGTCTTTTAGTCCTAATAGGTGTATTAGCCCCATTTCACTAGTTTTTGCTCATTATTTGAAAAAATTCCCAAACAAACCCATAAAATAGTTTAGGATTATGATACCCTTTATGGAAATACATAATATTTTGGTGGTATCAACTCTTCAATTCCTCCGTACAGGTGATTCCTATATTTAAGGGCTTCTAGGGCTAATTGGTTTCTCAAGAACCAGTCAACTGACTTCTGATTCAAAATGTATCCAGATGGATTTTTCATAATCCAATATCCTTTAGAGATTTCTGCACAACCCCAAGGACTCTCAACATCCACTTTGATTCATCTTTCCAATTGAATCCCTGCATTCAAACACCAAATGACTCTTGCAAGAACCTAACCGGGTTACTCTGGACTCGCCTAGGGATTGCTTGCAAAATTAACAAAATTGACTTCCTGGCCTCCTCCTTCCATATGTACACTATATATAGGCTCCCCTAACATTTCACTCAATCTCATGATGATACCATGGTGGGGTTTCATGTGGGATCCATTCTTTATGCACATAGTCCTGGATAGGCCAGAGACTAGCCTATTCACAAAACAATTTACAAACCTAGTCTAATGTAATGAATGAAACTTCAAACCAGTACAAAATGAAAGGTAAAAATTCTATCTACATGAATCCCACATATAGATGGTGGATTAAATCCATTAAAAGACCTTTTCAAACAAAAATGTGCTAACTGTTTAAGAAAACCAGAGTATAATGCAAATAGAGTAAGCTTGTATTTCTTTTCAAAAACATCCAACCTTGGGAAATGGGCCTCCTTGTGGTTTTATAAATTTAATTCACATGTGTATGTGGCTACAATATCTACCATGCCCCAAACTTTCAAGTTTGTCCTTGTTTGGACAATGTTGTTATGCAACTTTGCAAAGTTGCAAAAGTTGTCATGACAACATTTTGTCAATTTTTGCAACTTTGCTCCTAACTTATCCAAATGACCTCTAAACTTCATAGAATGATCATAAAATCCATTTTAGGCTTAATTACATCCTTTCCAAATATTTTCATGGCTTTAGGCCCAAAATCCAAAGTTAGGCCCCAAAGAGACCTAAAACCAAAACTATATCTTCACAACTAAAACACTACTAGATTAGTCTAAGGTTAACCTATATCACTTATAAACACACACACACACACACACACACACACACACAAGACGTTCTAAGTTCTTTAAAAACACTCCTAACCTAGCTAGGGTTAGTACAAGACAAAAACAAAACTTAGGACCTTAAAGATGTCTTAGGTGCTCCTGCACCATTCTCCCAAACAAAAAGAGTTCAAGTCACCACTGGATTGATCAAGTTGGGATCTATCCCCAACTTATTGAAGTCTTTCTCTTTGATCCAAGTATTTTTTTCATATCCTTTTCCATGTCACTTGACCAAGTGCTCCCAATAGATCTTCTGTCTAGTCTTCTTGTGCACCCTAGACTTAAGGACCTTTTCTACTTTTGGAGAAGATGTAGAAGGAAACTGAAGGTCTTCTACCTCTTGTATCACCTTTGTGAGACTCTGATCTAGATCAGGAGTTGGACCCTTGTAAAGGACCAAATTGGCTACATTAAAGACATGAGAAATTCCTATATCCTCTGGTAGCTCCACCTTGTAAGTATTGTTCACATATTTAGCAAGAATGATACAAGGTCCCAATATTCTCATCTGCAACTTGTTGGGTACTCCTTTCTGCAGCCTTTTCTATTTAGGTGTACAATCATAAGGTCTCCTACTTGAAAATAAACATCCTTCTTCCTCTCATCAACTTTATGTTTGGTCTTTGCATTACTGTCTGCCACTCCTTACAGATCCATCTTTCAATTCTCTGAGCTTAAATATTCCCCTTGGGTGAAATCCATACACCACTTCAAATGGGCTCCTTCCTATGGTTTTGTTGACTATATCATTGTAGGCATACTCTGCTTGTCCTAAAATGTGATCCCAAGTTTTGTCATATTCTTTAGTTAGACATCTCAGTAGATTACCTAAGCTCTTATTTACCACCTCAGTTTAACCATCTTTCTAAGGGTTATATGCAGACCCAAAAGATAGATTGGTGCCAAGTTTGTGCCACAATGTTTTCCAAAAATGATTCATAAATTTTAAGTCTCTATCTGACACTATATTGAGAAATCCTCACCATTTCCTTAAAAAACAAATGAGCAATCTGACAAGCATCATGGACTATCTTACAAGGTACAAAATGTGTCATTTTATTGAATCTATCCACTATGACATAAATACTATCAAAACCCTATGTTGTCCTTGGTAAGCCTACTACAAAATCCATCCTAAGGCACTCCCATGGCCTTCTAGGAATGGGAAGGGGTTGGTAGAGACCAACATTGGAAGAAGTGCCTTTGGTCTTTTGACAAACAGTGCAGCATTAGACATACTTTCTGATATCCTGATTCATCCTAGGCCAATAATAAAATCTTTGCACTAACTCTTAAGTCTTTTTTACCCCAAAGTGACCACTAAGGGCCCCATTGTGCTTTTCTTGAATCAAGTTCTCCCTAATTGACCCCTTAGGGACACAAAGCTGAATACCCTTAAACAATAATTTATTCTGCATAGTATAGTCAAAAAATTCACCATGAAAATGATTTTGGTGTTCTTTACATACCTTTTAGACCTCTGCAAAGTCTCCATCATTTGAGCATAAATACTTGAAGCTATCAATGCCAATGCTCTGCAACTGAACTTCATGCACTTTCAAAATCCTCCTTCTTAGTGCATCAACTACTGTTTTATGTTTCCCTTTCTTATTCTTGATGTTAAATGTATAAGCCTGCAAATACTCCACTCATTTCATGTGCTTATGACTGAGCTTATCTTGAGATTTTAAGAAGCTAAGGACTTGGTTATCATAATAGACCACAAACTCCTTACGAAGGAGATAATGTCTCCATTTTCTCAATGCTTGGACTAGAGCATACAAAGGTAAGAAATCTTTTCATATTGCTAATGAAGGACTAAGTGATGATGATTATTTTGATAGTGAAAATGGAAAGGATGTTTTTTATGTTGCTATTAAAGATGATTCTGATGAAGAAGAACCTAGAGCTCTAATATCACAAGTAAGTAAGAATGAAATATGGATTATAGATAGTGTTTGTCCACATCACATGACTGGTAACACACTTAAGTTTATTTCCTTGGAAAATCATGATGAAGGTTATGTTAGATTTGGTAATGATGCTCCATATCTTGTGGAAGGAAAACGTTACATAATTCTACTGAATAACACAAGATGTGATGATGTTTTTTGGGTTGAAGGATTAAAGTATAATCTGTTGAGTGTTTCACAACTAAACAATACAGGTCACTGATTTAAATTTCAATATGGAAAGGTGAAATCATTTGATGAGAAGGATAATCTATTTTCTACTGGAGAACAATCTAAAGGTAATTTATTTTATCTTGATACTTCTAGGAAGAGTTGCCTATTTGCTATAGTTGAAGATGTTTGGTTATGGAACAAAAGGCTTTGTCATTTTAATTTTGAAAAATTAATCAAAGTGAGTAAGAAAAATAGAGTAAGAGGACTACTGAGACTAGAGAAACCTATGAATTCTATGTGCAGAGAATGTCAGATGGGTAAGATGACTAAATCTAGTTTTGCAAGCAAGACTTATGTTACACAAGGAATTTTGGATTTAGTACATACTGATATATGTGGAGCCATGAGGACTCAAAGTTATTATGGAGACAAATATTTTATTTTATTTGTGGATGATTATTATAGAATGTTGTCTATAATGTTTTTAAAAGAAAAATATGATGCATTTCAAATGTTTAAGTGGTATAAGACCTGAGTTGAAAAATAAACTAGAAGACAGTTGAAATGTTTGAGATCCAACATAGGAGGTGGGTTTACTTCTGATGAGTTTACATTGTTTTGTAATGAGAATGTAATTAAGAGACAGTTTTCAGCACCAAGGACACCACAACATAATGGGATTGTTGAGAGAAGAAACAGATCTATTGTTGATTGTGCTAGGACATTGATATTGAAAAAGGCATTTCCTAAAATTTTTGGAGAGAAGCCATGAGTAATGTTGTTTATACATTGAACTGAGTACAAATGAAGAAAGGTATCAACAAGATACCTTATGAAATCTGGTATGAACACAAACCTAATGTTAGCTACTTTAAATTTTTGGGAGAAAATGTTATATTCTGAAAGATTCTAGAAAAGGAAAGTTTGATTCAAAAGGAGAAGAAGGGATATTCTACAAGGAGTAAAGTTTACAAATATTTGAACAAGGTTACTAAAAAAATGGTGGAAAGTGCAAAAGTAAGAATTGATGAATTTGCAGAAAGGAATGATGAAGATGGTAAGAAGGAACCAGAAGATTATGAAAAGTTTGTATATGTCCAACCTGATGTTCCTGATACCTTACCGAGAGCACCTACCGAGGAGGAAGATGAACAAAGAGTTCCACAACTGAATGTTGATATTGAAGAACCAAGAGCTACTGAGCCTATTTTGGCAAAGCATGTGAGAAGGAGCCATTCCCCGAGAAAGATTATTGGAAATAAGGATGTTGGAGTGATGACCAGAAGAAAGGTAAGAGACAATCAATGTTTGATATCTACATTTGAGCCTAAGAAAGTTAAAGAAGCACTAGATAATGAACATTGGACACTAGTAGATTTGAACCCAAATTTCGACCAAAGTGCAAAATGGTTTTAAAATTTTCTTTTTTTTTCCTTCTATGCCCGTGTTGGTCAAAATTTTGACCAACACATCCCGTGTTGGTCGAAATTTTGACCAACTATGTGTTGGTCAAAATTTTGACCAACACGGGGCATAAAAGTGAAAAAAAAAAGAAATGTATTTCATTTGAACACGACTTCCGCTTTCATTTTGGGCGCGGGCGGGAGCGGGCACATTTTGTTTGGAGCTTCACAAAACTGTGAGGGGAAAGAAAGGAATTCTGGGAGCTGCACCATTTGATCATGTCACATAGTGTATTCAGTATTCCATAGTTGTTTTGGGTAGTTGGATTGGGTGGATTTCATCCATGATAGATATAAAAAAAGGGTGTAGGAGAGGTAAGCCCAAAGCAGGGTTCATGCCTGGTTTTTTCTAATCCCTAGTTTCTTCTCTCCAGAATGACCTTCCAGTCGGCAATAGAAATGACCTACAAATGGTGGACTCTGGATCCATTTACATTCCTAGAAATACTTTTTGAAGCTAATTTATTGAAGATATTAAATTTTCATGATAGTTTTTTTGTTTTTGTGAGAAATTTTTCTGT
>MU228481.1:502798-514304 GCA_018584345.1 Thuja plicata
GAGATATATATGATATTGTACAAACATTGGGAGAGCCTAGTCAATTATTACATTTACAGAGTGATGCAAAATAAGGGTGATATAAAATTATAAACTTTCCCAATTTCCAAATCTAGATTATGTTGTCGCAAGTTTTACTTCAAATTTACAACTTCAAGTGATATCACGGTTACAAAAGCTAATTATATCAGAAGGAGGTTATAAGGATTACAAATCTCTAGTTAGTCTAGGGATCCACAAATTGAAAATATTTGGTTAAAACTATCATTGCTTGAGGGAAAGCAATCTCGGGAAGAGCAGTCTGTCATGCCTCTTCCATGAAACATTCCCACACCATCCTTAGAAAGAAAATAAAAATGGTAATGCTCAAAAAATTGTCTCATTTGTAAGACTTCACAATTTTATGTGATTCAGATTAAAGGATTAATGTGTAAAATAGAGATGAGAAGACAACAATTTTATCACATTGAAGGACTGCAATCTAAAGTCAGCATCGATGCATAAACTTATGTATATATAGCAATCCATATACAAGAAAACAAATACAACGATAAGTTTAGGCACATGTTAAATATTTATGTATTAAAAGAACATCGATTTGTTGCTATACTAATACATGTGTTATTAATCATTAATGGGGAGCAATTTAAATAAGTTAAACAACAACAATTTATTAGTGAAGGGGCAATGAATAGTTATAGAGAGATGACACTTTTAGGAGGGTTGTGACCATGGAAAAGATATAACCTTCACTAAAGATTGAGAGATATATATGTTAGTGTTTTACATTAATCATAGTTAGTTTTTATGTTAGACTAGATATAAATATAATAAATGTTTAGTTAGTTACAATAAGTTGACAAGAATTGTTAATCGTAAGGTAGTTTATATAGGAAAATCAGTGGCATTATAAGCCAATTTACAGTTATGTAACAACAATGCAAATAAATCAACATTTCATTTTTATTATTTTACTATTACATTGTAACAATGGTTTGATCTTCTCACCATTTTAATATGGTATTAGAGCACTTAATCTCTTTGTCCCAGTGATAGTGTTGTGCGGTGAGAAAATTGTGTGATGCATTTATCAATATACTTTATGAAGATCCTTTTTTACGCACACGAATCTACAATTTGAGAAGGAATAAATTTGATTTCTTTTTCTATTTGTAGTTTTTTTAAGATATCTAGATTTTTGTGATGCACATACCAGTGTGACGAGGGAGGCATTCAATTTTAGAGGAGCACCATTGGAAGAAGATGCTGGCAGGGGTTGCTGAATATGACTTTACATTTGCTAGTTCAATTTTCTTCAAATTTTTCTAAAGTTTTTTCAAAAATTGATGTGGCACATATCTTTCATCCATTGCAATCCTTGAGACCTCTTCCTAGGTGTGATACATTCCATCGATTTTAAGGTACCAAAAATGCATTGGAAAATACTATATGTTGAGGTGTATGAGTGAGGATTGGAGATAAGTAGGCATCAATTGGCTCATCTAATACTTAAGAACATTTTGATTTATTTGGATTTACATTTTTATCACTAGACATATCAAACCCTATGAAAAAATATTTGCAATCACTGTGAGTATTACACAATATCTAAAAGGGAGGTTTGTGATAGAAACTAAGGGTTTATTGATACCACAAAGTGTTTGAAGTTGTAGATGGTCAAAATTGATAACTTTATCATTGGTTTATTCTCAAATTAAGATGATGTTGTTTGTGAATAAAGAAAATCATTATAGTACTAACAGATTTCTTACAAGATATGTGAGAGAAGCACAAAATACAGTGTGGTAAAATCAGGTATTGCATAGATAAGGGGACATGGGAGTTTATGGCTTGTAAATCTATTGCAAAAAAATATATTGGTGACTATGGAGGATAATAAGAGTGTCAAATTATAGATTGAGATCATGACTAGCCTCTCTAGGAATTACCATAGCACTCAAAGCTATCTTTGAGGGGGCACATGTGCATTTGGTCATGAATCTCTATGCTAGCAGTGAGCAGAAGTAGGCAGCTATTATCATGGTCCAGAGAGAAATTCAGTATTTTGATGAAACACATGACTAGGATACACAAATTGAGCTCATCAAAACACTGAATAATGTCTCTATTGGGAAGATTTATGTTGAAGTAGAAAGGGTCTAATTGGTTAGAAAGCTTGCAAAAATAAAAGAAGAATAGGGTCTTATTGCTAAGGGGACTTCATGAGATATCAATATTGTGCATCTATATTCTAGAAGATCGGCAGCTCTTTCCATCTGTCTTGATAAGGACATATTGTAATATCTTATAAATACTGAAATTATGCATAGAAGGGAAGTCATCAGATGACTGCTATGTTTGCACTAGGTGGATACACACAAACCCCGAACCTTCCCTCTCTCCATTATGAAATCTCTTTCTATCTTCATTGAGTGCCAAAATCTATTATGCATTTAATGTGACTATACTTCCAATTATTAGTGCATTTGGCTCTTGACTTCATTCTATGTCTATCGAAGAGTTTCCTCCCTTTTCCCTATCATAATCCTCTCATCTTTGATTGGTAGCTTGAATCTTTGTTGTTACCACTGTACAAACATTCTGAGTATTAACACTTCGGCACGCATAGACCAGTAAATGGGAGTAATTGCTAATGGGAGTTGTTTTTGATGGGTAATGTTACCTTGACGACACTCATAGTCCATTCTCCCGATTTCCCCCATTACGTCAACATATCCCATCAAATCTAGAGCTACAACAATTGGGGGAGGTGACAAAGAAGATCATAAGAAGGTGATAGAATTGAAGAATACACATGGAGGAAGGTATCGAATGGGATGGATAATGCCAAGGCAGCGACTATAAAAATAACCCTAATCGATCTGCAGAGAATGAAAAAATCTATCTAAAATAGCAGAGAAAGAAATTGAAATACACAATGTAGAAAATAATTTCAAGTAAACAATGACTTATAATAACAATATCAGATGCACAGTTGATCCCTCCTCCCACCCGCGAACGCTTTGGTAAACAATGAGTTTCAATTTTCACAACATGGCCATCTACTACAAAATGACTTTGTTGAAACCTTCCTCCTGCCTGCACCTAAAACAAAATGAAGTGAGTTCATTTGTTTGTTTTTTTTGTTTATATCCTAATTTGGTCAAAATTTCCACAATAAATTTAACTAGAGTCAAAATTTAGACCAAATCGGAACATAAACAAAAAAAAAAGAACATCACAAGCCAAAATGGTTTGTGGTAAAAAATAAAGGTCAGAAATTGACCTCAAATGTATTAGTGTGATCACTTTAATAACCCATTAGAGCTTGGCTGATAGACACAGTATCCCCCCATTTTGGCATTTTGGCATTTGAGACTGTTCTTCTTATCCCCTTGGGTATATTCTGTGATATGTCTGATGACCCTTGACCTAAAACTATACAATGTTGGGCATACTGCCATTGTAGTTCCTCCTCCACTTTGTGACTTGTAATCTCCAAAATCTGATCTGATCGGTTGACATTATCAAAGCTACTAGGTAGCTTAATCCCTTCCCCCTCTTTTCCCTCTTTTTCTATCATTTCTTGTTGGCATACTCCCTGAATTTCCCCCTCTTTACCTTGTTCCTCTGCTTGATCCTAAGGACATTCATTCCATTCATTACTCTCAGAACTCCTATTGTTAATCTGATCGTTGACCATACTCTCATCACTAGTCTCCAGAGTTAGAGCCTTCTCCTCTCTCTTGTTAAGTTGGGCCGCCCTTGAGTTCTCTCCCCCATCTATCTTTGCCTTACCAATAGGAATCCATTTCTTTTTCTTTCTCTAGTTAGCCTTAGACAAACATTTCTTTTCCCAATGACCAGCTTTCTTACAATGAAAGCACACAAAGGGGATAGTTTCATATTCTATCTTTTATTCCCACAATCCTAGTTTTGAGTGGATATTAATTTTCTCTGGGATATCAATGTCATGTATTATCCCCACACAAATCCTAGCATACGTTAGTCATCTCATTGAAGCAGTTACATTATCTATTGATAAAATCTCCCCAAAGGAGTTGGCTATCCCAACAAATATATCCTCCATCCAGTACTCTAGAGGAAGGCCATGCAGCTTAAGTCAAAGTGACGCCTGGTTTACCGACTCATCCTCGAAGACAATATTAGGGCACCATTTTTGAAGGACCAAGGTATTTTTTACTATCATCCATGGTCCATTACATAAATTATTCATTCTATCCTCTTTGCAGAAAAAAAAATAAAGACAAACATCCTTTTTCCATAGCCATCACATCCACTTGCCCTTTCAGGTCCTATTTTTGAGAAGCATGGGCCCTCACCACTTCAATTGGGTTTGACCCCAGGAATCTCCTAACCAGAGAGTTTTTCATTCTTGCAACGGTATGATCAATGATTTGATTAGGAATTTCAATGACAAAGCTCACTTGGGAAGGTCTCAAGATATTCTTAACAGGTGATAAAGATGACTTATCTGTCGGTTTGACTCCAAAGAGGGAAGACCACTTTTTTCTTCTTTCCTATTTTTCCCCTTACTCGCCAGACCTACAGCCCCCCCCCCATGTCCCTGAGTGCAAGTCCAACATCAGGATATTTTCCTTTCTTACCTTTGTCCTTAGCATCCTCTAGTTTGATGTGCTCAGTAGAAGGCCTAGCACCTGCATCCTTCACACCCGTCCCACTCAAATTCAAATTTGAATTTGGCCACTCTTCTCCTCCCTGCTCTCCTCCCATCTCCATCCTCACTATGTTTGAATGTTGTGAATTGTTATTTTACATTACACTTTACTTTATTGACCTAGATCGGTAATCACAGTATTAATTTAATGATATTCGGTAAACACTATTGACTAAAGTTTGAGATTACATAATACATTTCATCGAGTTAAATTATATGTTTTAATTTGTTTTGATATACATCTGGAGGAATTTGGGACTATAGGATAATTGGGAGCTAATTTATTCTAACTGATTCACCCTTCTCTCAGTTATTCTAATAGGAAGATCATGAGCTGGTTCTATTGTGGGACAAGAGAAGAGAACCCAAAGCCTGTCATGGGAAGTTTGAATATTATTTTCCCTTTAAACCCATGCATCAAGTGAACTAGATCAATAATAAAATGAAAACATTGAACTTTGGGCTTGAACCTTTTTGGAGATTCTTTAATTTCATCTAATTCAATGGGTTCATGTTTTTCCAACGCATCTAAGCCTTTTTGTTTTGAGTGTCCAAGTCTACAGGAGATAAGTCATTGAATCATTGAAGTTGGCATCAATGGGTTCAATGGGTTCACAATTAAGCCATTGTCAGTCTTGTCAAACTGTTGCGTCAGTCCGCATCCTTTCTTTCTTGATTGATCTTGATCTTAAAATTAAAATAAGCACGAAAGATGAACTTGAACTCATTGAACTTATTTTTCCAAGGTCTATCTAGTTCAATTGGTTTGGAGGTATGTCATTTAAGAATAAAGGATGAAAAGGGGTGGTTTAAAAGGTAACCAGCCAGTGAAAAAGGGAATATTCAAAGCATCTTGTGAATATGAATTTTTAAAAGCTTCTAAAAAGGGAAAAGTAATCATTATATGGTAATCCTACGTAGTGAAGTGACAAGTAATAAATGCTCACAATGGGGGAAGTGTCTTGTTGCATTGGTTTTGCACGAGTAAGAATATTTAATTATTGGAATTATGGTAGTTTTAGAGGAGATATGAAGACAATTCATGAGTTGAGGCATAATTGGTTGTCATTGATGAAAACATATTTAGTTATCATGATTGAAGTAATCAGTAAGAACTACTCATGATCATTAAAGGGAAGATCACTTATGTATATTGATAGGTGTTTAGGAAGCACAACATTAGACACAAAATGTAGTAGTGGTCTATTTAAGGAAAGATTCAAGTGTTACGATCATAGATATAGTTTTTATATGGTAAGCGGAATCCATGATTCAACCTGAAATAGTTTATATCAACTTTTGAATTAATTATGTTTTGAATGAGAAGGCAGTTTACCTATTTGATCAACAATCAAAGTTTCTTATTAATTTGATTAAGGTGGTGGATTTAAGACTGACATATTAGTTCTAAATATTGGTAATATGTTTGAGGAAGACATATTAGATGTTTTTAACGTTGATTTAGAGGAGGTTGGCTAATCTTTTGAGCTGACTATGGTGGAAAGTTCTAGGCCTTGTGTGACCTAATAAAAGTCTATATAAGGAGCACTAAATCAGTTGATTTAGGGTTGCGATCATATTTTTAGATTGGGTGATCATGAATTGAAGGAGAAGAGATAATTTTAGTTTCAGGAAGGAAAGGATCATAAAGGATCTGATAGGCAATTAGTGTCATTCTATACATCAACATATATTTTTGCTCCCTAATAGTTGCAGCAGGTTAAATCCCTTAACTGGGTGAACTTTAATAGGGTAACTTATTTATTGAGGTTTGAAATCCTCTACCAAGGTAGATCATAACTGATAGTTTTGTACTCCTAATAGTGTACTAGTCACTCCTAATAGGGTTAACTGTAAGAAAGGGTATTTGTAGCTCCTAACAGGGAAAACTCATTTACTGCAGTAGTGGACTTGTGGGTGTCATCCCCACTGTGGCTTTTTCCCTCTTACAAGGGTTTCCATGATAAAATATCTATATTATGTGTGTTGAGATTGTGGATTCTTTATATTTTTTACTTTATTTATATGCTCTTTGGTTTGGAAGCTAATAAAGAAGTTACTTATATCGGTGGTTAAATTTGTTCATTACATGTTTGTTCTTATTCACTCCCCTCTTAGTCATAAGATTCCCAACAATTGGTATCAGAGATTTGGTCCTTCTTTTATTAAGCTTAACTGCTTGAGGAAAAGATCCCTATAATTCAACATTGATAGATACAAGTATGAAAATCAACTTGAGGATGCAAGAAAAGTTATCAATGAACTAAAGAAAAATTTGAGGTATTCCCTTGCTAAGAGAAGAGAGCTTGCTGAGAAATTGAGTGAAAGTCAAGACTAAATTGAACAACTATTTGCAGGTAGTTTCTCTAAAGAATCTTAAGAAGCACTTTCAGATCTTATGGATAAAAACAATGGACTCAAAAGAGAAGTGGAAATCTGAAAAGAGATCTTGAAAGTCAATCTATCTAGATGGTTGAAGAGCTTGAAGGAAGAAGAGTTGTTGAGGATGCCAACAAAATTGTTCAAAATACCCTAAAGGATAAAGATGAAACCCTAACAGAAAATTTGGAGCAACTATTCAAATCAGAGCAAGAGGTTTCTTTATTGCAGGAACACTTAAATGACTCTAATAAAGAAAAAGATGATATTGAAAGAGAGAATGAGGAAATAAGGAAAGAGAATGGAACTATAAAAGAAGAGTTGAAGGCTGCAATAATTTGTTGGATAAATTCAGAAAGAGTTCTATTAAACTTGATGAACAAATTGGAAAACAAGGGGTGAATGTAGAGAAACAAGGTTTAGGATTCTCAAACTTTGATACTGGTGAATCATCTGGTACTAAGGAAATCAATGCAGAAGGAAAACAAACACCCAAGGTGAACATTAACACTGGAAATTGAAGGTATAAACCTACTTTTTTTAGTTTTCATAAGGAAGGTCATATTGCTATTGTATGTTGGTTTAAACCCATTGGTCCAAATGTTAGACCTAGAGGTTCTACTTCTAGATCAAGAAATTCCTATGGTAGAATTTATAACTACAATGCTAGATCTAATGCATTTCATGGAGTTTATTATTTTTGCAAGAAGTTTAGACATAAAGATAATGAGTGTAGGGTGAGAATCAAGAACCAGTGATCATATGATTACAACCATTAGAGACCTATTAATCAAGGTAACTAGACAGATGTTACATGTTCTAATTGTCACAATTATGGACATGTGGCTATGAATTGCATATTAAGGTCAACTAGAGGAAATGTTGGACCCTGTAATCTAACAGGTATGGTCTTTTATGTCTATAACAAAGTTGGTCATTTTTTTAGATCACATAGAGCAAGAAAGTATACAAGAGGCCAACTGGTGAACTACGATGAAAATGATAATGGGAAGGAAACTATTAATGTTGATGAAGTCATAAATGATATGAATAAGGCATGGGTGAGGAAAGGAGAATTGAATTCTTGAGAGTTCACTGAGGACTCCACAAGTTCAGGAAAGTGGAGAATCCATCAGTGAACTAAGCACATTATTTGCTTAGGGGGAGAACTTATATTCAAATAATTTACCGATCCCCTAAATTCATGAGCGATAAGACTCAAATGCATTTTGAGATGTCTATTTGTGAGTTAATGATGGTTAGTGAAGATAAAGTATTTTTGTGCATGTGTATAATAATTGTTATGTTTTAACTGTTATGGTTGGTAGAAAGTATATTTTGACCATTATGTTCAAACAACTACATTCACAAACTTTATAAAGATGAGATAGTAAACTCATTTATCACTTTACATTCTAAAAACGTTTACTGAAGATCATTTTTTTACATTCCATAGTGAGAGTTATTTGTATTTGCGGATTGAGATTTCGAGTAGGAAATTATATTCATTGTCAAAGAACACTAGTGGGTGAAGTCGAGGTTATTACTTGTGTTGCAAAGATCTTTACAGGAATCGGTGTTTCTAATAATTTTTGATATTATGGATACTCCAAGTTTGGTCGACATCATTGATGAGCGAAGACCCATATTCAAGTTACACCCGATGAAGGTAAATGAGAATGATCTAATGGGTGCCCTATCTTCAATACCCTATGGTATATTGTTGACATAAGACATTCGTTCTTTCATCCACTGCAAGCTGGAAGAACGTGGAGTTGACAATATCTACAATACATTTTTTAAATTATGTAATGACCACAGATTAAAGGAGGAACATATGCATCTGATGAACAAAGGTTTCACTTATGTGTCTGAGATAACTAATGATTTTCATCTAGAATGGATAAGATATGTATTGAGAAGAGTCCATGGTCAATTCATTTGGTTGGACATGATGACATGTAACTGATTGAATGTTTGATAATGTTAAGTTGAAGATGATGCAAGACATTAAATCAGTTAATGGTTTGTATTGTCATTGATGTCAACTTGATATCATATGTATGGTCATATACATAATGCCAAAGACTTCAGAGAATCAATGGAATAGAGGTTATGCTTTTAGCAATGCATAAAAGTCAAGTATTCACTAAGTGATAGACCACACCATCGGTAAAGACAAAGATAAAGTCACAGTGATGCCCGACGAGCAGAAGACAATGTTGGTCGACGAAGCAGAATCACAGGATGCCCGATGAGCTGAAAATAGTATTGTCCGATGAACAAGATCCAATGATTCCCGACGGACACAGATTCTGAAGCTAACTGAAGTTACACCGATGGAACTGGCAGTTGTCACCGGCAACGAATTTCAGAATTAACCGACAGAATAGAGAGATCATAAAATGACAAAATATCTAGGTAGAAGAGCTTAAGGATAGACTTAACTGGCTGTTTTATTTATTTTATTTGACCACGGTTAAGTAAGTGATTTAAAGATGATTTATATAGTTGGCAAGAAGATAAATACGAGATAAATCAGGAGTTAAAGTCGTAAATCAATTTGGCTGGATTGTTTTTTACGCCAAGAATCAAGAATCAAGAACCAAGAATTAAGGAATATCATGTCTATATAAGAGACAAGCATAATTCATTTTCATAAGCAATAAAATACATGGGGGAGTGAATTGAGAGAAGATGTTGAAGAGAAACTGATGAAGGATAAACTTTATGCATTCTTGATCAATCAAGCTATGGGAGAGCTAAATAATTCTGCAGACACTGACACATACTGAAGCACAACATCATAGAGTAGAAAGAGTGAAGTACAAAGAAAGTGAATTGATACATTGATCAGAAAGGTATTGTACGTAAATAGATCTGAATATCTGCAATTCAAGTTGCATTAGAAACAGGTCATTGTGTTTCAGTTTAACCATTGAAGCATTAAGTCTCTTAACAGAGTAGGACTTAACAGTCATTTATAATTGAGGTATATCCTAATAGATTATCAAAAAGGTTGACTCATGATAGTAGCATCAAGCTTACCTAAAGCCTATTGACAGTCTAAGAAGGAGGTTGATTCAAGGATGGTAGTAAGTTTAGCATAAAGCCTATTGACAGTCTAGAGGCTGATTCAAGGATGGTAGCGTAGATGCTAGATACTTAGTGACAATCTATATGTAAAAATCCTCTAACAAGGTCACACTTAACAGTGTGTTTGTAACCTTTAACAGGGTTGGCTCCTAACAAGGCTCACTTTAGAAGAGTGAAAATTTTGGGAACCGGTCCCAGTGGTTTTTCTCTTAACAGGGTTTCCATGTTAAAATCCTTGTGTTATGTGTGTATGATTTATTAGTTTATTGTTTTACATTTCACATATGCATTCCTGGATTGATTGGTATACTCTACATATTTACTGAGTATCGGTAAATGAGTTTTTTTGCTTATCGGTAATCAAGGAGAATAAGGACAGACAAGGTAAACCGACAGACAGTAAATTGTTTCAAGTATTTCAAGGCATACATCTTGTAGGGACTTAATAATCTAAGGTGTAATAATTGGTGGATTAAAGTTTAAAGGATAAATTTTTGAGGCCATTGAGTCACCCCCCCACTCTCAGTTATTACTAACAATTGGTATCAAATCTTGTGTGCTTAGAAGGAAGGTTTCAAGACCTAAGTAAAGATCACAAGATGAACAGACGAGATGTGCCCAAGTTGAACAAGGAAAACTTTTATTCATGGCAAAGAAGAATAAAGCTTCACTTATCAGGTATTGGAAATGATATTAATCAATACTTAGATACAACATATGTGTTGCCTACAGGACCATTGACAGTAGATCAATTGAGAGTAAATCATGAACATAACTGCATGGTTATAGAGCTTTCAACCTCACTCTCTGATGTTGAATTTGAGGATGTCAAAGATTGCAAAAATGCAAAGACAATGTGGGACAAGTTGAAGATTGTACATGGAGGTGATGCAAATATTCTAAGAGCCAAGGCAGAAAGCCTTAGAGGAAAGTTTGATGATCTGAGAATGAAAGAAGGTGAAAACATCACTCAGTATAGCACAATAATAAAAGTAGTCAATGCTATACGAGGCGTTGGAGGTACACTTGAAGAGGAGACAGTGGTAAGTAAAATCTTAAGAACCCTATTTCCCATATATGTTATTAGAGTCTCTGCTATTCAAGAAATGAGAGCAGTAGCAAATAATACAGTCACTCTTGATAGCTTAATTGGTAGAATGATTTCATTTGAGATGAATAACTTTGATAATAGTGTCTTACCTAGTTTAGAGTCTGCATTCAAGTCTTCTATGAGAATAAGAAAATCTAGTCAGAGACACTCATCTAGAAGAGATAGTGAAAGTGAAAGTGAAGAAGAAGATCTAGATGAAATTGAAGCACTCATGGCAAGAA